>VYZQ01019391.1:23678-40209 GCA_013400655.1 Mystacornis crossleyi
GCTTCAATAATTGCTGTCTTTACAGTGGTTCAGTAATTTTAAAACTGGGATACAGTACTCAGTACTTTTCTAGATCTTCATGCCAGCATGAGGATTTCTTTTAAAAGTAATTCTAAAGTAATTAATCACCATTTTCTTTTCCTTTTACATTTATTTTTCCTTAGTTTTAAAATTAATGATGCAACAAGGGGTGTTAGACAGTATATATTAAAGAACTTCTTCAGCCCCATCCAGTTGGTGCTTGGTTGTAAAAAGCAATGCTGGGTTTCAGTTCAGAGCTGAACAGAAGCCCCTGTAACTTTCCTAGGAACTGGGTCAATTCTGGCTTTAATCTCTAGAGCAGTCATGGAAAGGCGCCAGTCTAGCTATAAAACTATATAAAAAATTAGTCAGCTACAATAATTACTTAGCATTTCCCTTTTCGTGTGACAAAGTCTCACTTTAGATGAAGGAAGAAACTGGATTTTCTACCAAGATGAGTTGAAGTGGAGCAAGACCTCAGTGTCAGAACTGCCCGACTGCAGGAAGGGCTCGGCTCAGCTGTCCTGGCTGGAGATGCCCTGCTCAGGAGAGCAGTGTGGTTTGGTCTCTGCACCAGTGCCCACCTGAGCAGAAAGAGGCCACCCCTTGGGGATGACTGCCCCCACATCAAGGAAACGATCCATGAAGTTGGAGTTTCTCTGTTGGAATAGATGTAGGTCACAGGAGTGTGGGCTGTAAGCTGTAAAAATTATTGTACAAACCCAATAAAAACTGGGAATGCCTCTGTGAAATTTATTTCATCAGTCTAAATTTCAGTGCTAACTAGTTACAATAGATTAAAGAAGACTCAGGGATCTGAGGCCCACACACTTTCACATTGTAACACTTTTTTATTATTACTTTATTTGAAAGAAATAAGGAAATTTATTTGAAACTGCAAATTTTTTATTAGTTTTAATTTTTTCATGATTCAATTGTACTAAAAATATGCCAGATTAAAGGAAATATTTGGAGACAGATCCACCCTTCTTCCCGACACCTTCTAGCTAGTAATTCCTTCACATGATGAGGTTTTTTAATTAAAAAAAATTAGAATCAAATCAAGACAATCATTAGAACACTTCTGTCATTTCCTTTTGGAAAGCCATAAAGCCTATTATTTTTAGGAAATGTGTATTTTTTCTTAAATAACTGGAATAAAAAGCACCAATTTCTGTAGTTGTTTTAACTGTTGTGATGCTTTGGCGCATGATGAGGCTTTTAGGCTTAGCCATCAGTATTGCCACACTACTGAAGTACTTCTGGCAGCTACCACAATATTACACTTTTCAAGTTCTCCTACACTTTTTCCTATGTTAATTCATAAGAAGGATTTTTCAAAATCTCACATTAGCTAGAACGTTTGCTAACCAGATAATAATTTGGAAATTAATTTTATGCTATGTAAAATGTAATAAAAATTGTAAATCAATAAAATGCAATTGTGGCTAGCCATGTTACACTTTAAAAGCCAACTAATCAGTATCGAATAGAAACAGCAATTTTTAATGCATTCAATATCATTGCAGAGACTCTCAGGCAGGGCACATTAATTTTCACATTAGAGATGGGCTATTGGAGAAAATATAACATTTTAAACATATAAGTAATGCTTCCTTTCAAGGAAGGAAAAATTCACAGTTTTTACTTGACACAATGCTAGGATACTTTGAATATTGCATTTTCTGCCGGCATGTTTTGATAGAGGTAAATTTAAGGATATAATTCTCGAGTTTGTTACAAAATTTGGAAAGTTGTATTGAGCTCTTGTGTAGAGACTTCTGCAGACTGGAATCCTGAAATTCATGGATGTAATTTGAACACAACAACCTATTCAGCTGTGGGAGTGGGAGCCAGGTTTTTAATTTCAGCAGAGGGACAGAATGTAGTAATGTGGTAAGTAAGAGGGGAAGCCAGTTGTAGTGATGTCTCAGCTTGGGTCCACAGCAGCATATGCTGTGTGCACTTCATCTCCCTAGACATGTATCGTACAGACGCCAGCCAACGGACTTCTCTGTCCAGGCTGGTCCTGTGCACCCTGGGGCTTTGAGGTTTAAAGGGATGCTCTCTTCACCAGTTTGTGGAACTCTCCTGTTCATACCTACATACAGCCAACTTGTATTCTTTTGTCTAAAGCTGTCTTCCTTTACTAAATCGGCATATCTTAAGGCAAAAATGTCCTTGTGTCCTGCATTTTGCTGTGAGGCCTCAGTGCCTTTGTTTGGCCACTCATTTAAATGCCTGATTCAGAGAAAATTGCTGTCGCTTACTGTTGGTGCCAGATAGAAGAGATGGGACTATCACGCTAAAAGGGATTTATTACTTGAAAAAATAAATCAGAGAAGGCATCAGTCTCAGCGGCCGTGGATTTAGAGTAGTAAATTGTCCATAGCTAAGAAGATAGTCACGAGTTTTCTGGTTACATGGCAATATATAACTTTCTAGCCCAATGGACAGTTAACATAAACTTTTGTTTTGACTTTATAACCTATCACTTTTAGTACTTTCTACTACATTGCATCTGTCTTTCATCCAATAGCTCATAAACGCACGTACACACACATACTTCTATTATAACATCGAAATTCTTAAGTATAAAATCACATTACTATGCTTAAAATTCCTCCACCATATAACCTAATACAATTTCTTATTAATTTAGAGCATACTCTTACTTATAAATATAGAAACATAGGTTTATAATTTCTCTGCTTAATGTCTGTGTACTTTTATCATTACATCAACCCAAGCTCTTTCCAGGACTGTAAATCAAACTCCTTAGTGTCTGTGAAAGTTTCTACTTTTCTGTTTCCCACAGCTTACCTCTTTTTTCATCTTTTGTTCTTAAACTTCAGATTCTTCTACTGCAGTTTCACGTGATACTGGCAGCAACTTAAATTCCACTCTTTTAATTGCTTTGATTTTTGACTGTCAGCATACCAATTTGTTCTCAGATGTAGCCGTGTAAGAGCACAGAGCAAAATAATCTACAATACACTTCCAAATTCATGGAAGTCTTTCCTCTGCAAGCAGCTAACCTTACTGACAGTTCTGCCTGAAGATTTTGAGTTATTAGCTCCAGTCCAGTAGCATCAATGGATCTTCAGGAACTCCACTGCATCACATACTAAATAAATACAAAGACATTTTTTTGCTCCCCAAAATATATAGTGTAAAGGCATTCTACATAAAGAAGTGATGTAGGACTAGACTGCTGTCCTGATGTGTTTTTCCTGTGCACTTCCAGTAAGGTGATGTGCGCCTTTTCTTGTTAGAGAGGAGTCCGAAATGATCTCCCCACATGCTTATTTAGGCACACGTAACATGGCAGAAGAGAGCTCAGAAGCTGATGTTGATGCCAGTCTGGAAACCGACATCCAGCTATTTGAGATAGGAATAAGCAATGGATCTACATTTTCCTGCTTTTTCATGTCTGGTTCTGAAAATACCCAATCTTAAATCTTAGAATCATAGAATCCTAGAATGATTTGAGTTGAAGGGAGCATAAAGATCACATAGTTCCAACCTCACTGCCATGTGCAGGGATTCCTTTCACTAGACCAAGTTGCTCAGTGCCCCGTCCAGCCTGGCCTTTAACACTGCCAGAGATGGTGTAGAAGGCTGGGTGGTAAGGAGTTAATGCATTGCTGTGCCTCAAGCTCTGGTGACCATTTGTATTGGTTTTGCATTCAAGAAGTCAAGTTAGAACAGGATGTGCCTGGAAAGCTGGGGGCTGTATGAAGGTAGGGCAGTACCTTTCAGGAGCCAATTTTCTTGTTTGGGTCCATGATGACCACACAGCACTCAGCTGTGCAGTCACAAGAAGCAGGGGCAACAGCAGTCATATTCCCAGGGGGGCCTATGGACCACCGAGGACCGCAAAGCATCCCCCAACTCTTTTCAAAAACTCCCCATCAGAACACTACACATGCCCCATAGCATTGCATCAGACATGAGGAATCCCCTCCCTGGGGAGGGATTTAGGGATTCCCAATGCCAACTTCAATGTATACAACTCGATGAACTTTCTGTTTTGTGGACTCCCACCCCCAGCAGATCGGGACTGTGACCATCACTCCCACCACAGACATAAAAATTGCAATGATCCGGCCTTGTTGCTAGATCCACAGATATCTTTCCTCGCCACTACTATCCACTATCCTTTCCTTCACTTTTTTTCTTTTCCTTATATATTTTCTTCATGAATTTTCATACTTCTATAGAAAATAACCAAAATAGCCACATACATTCTTTCCACTGCAATTACATAGTTTTAAAATAAATCTTCTTCATATGTACACTGGTCATTCAGTGTTCCGTCACTCCAATTCACCCCAAGGGATTTATTAACAGGAACCTTAGTTACCCTGTCTCAGATGTGGGTTGTAACAGATGAGGCATTCGCAACTTCTTCGGGCAACCTGTTCCAGCGCCTCACCACCCTCACAGTAAAGAATTTCCTCTGTATATCTAACCTAAATTTCCCCTCTTTCAGTTTGAAAATTTCTCACTGGTTTTATGATAACCTCCAAAATTCTACTACTATCCTTTATTAACAAGAGAGAAAAATCTACTATAATTTCTCTGGTATAATTGCTCTTCCCAATGAAGCCTGAATAAAGCCTGAATTCTGTATAATGTTGATACATTGGCTCATTTAGAAAAGCATTGTTAGCAGCTGATTGCTTATATAATCTCCTTGGCAATTTTTTATGTTTAGGTTGTCCTTATTTTGTTACAAGAAAAGAACATAGAGGTTTTTACTTCGATTGGGTCCATTAATTTTCTGAAGTCATTTGGACAGCAAGGTATTTAATCAATCTCCTATGTGGTTTCAATGAAACACTATTTCTAAAGAACCTAAATTGAGTGCTTTTATTCTAAGGCTTAAGGCATTCATTAGAAACAGGCCACGTTATCCGTGAAAGATTAATACCTGTATGAACAAAGAGTAATGTAATCAGGAATGGTAGTCTTACAGCATCATAAAAATGGGGCTAACTAAAAATCACAGTACAAGAGATGCAGAGTTTTAAACAAACCTCCATAGCTGTTTTTTTATCATTAACAACAAATTAAAACTAATTACTTTCTAATGACAACACAGTCTGATGTTCAAGTCATACTTTGTAGTGATTATCAAGGCAGGTGTGGAGCAATGGGAATGCTCAACTAACACGCGTGAAAGACATGAATGATTAGAATTAGTTCTATATGTTAAGATAATTTTCTTTCAGGTTTTTGATTCTGTATGGAAGCAGGAAGACTCATACCTCCCTTCCTCCCCAAGGGTGTTCTGTTAAGAGAAGGACATTTTGGTGATTTGTAGGCACACAGCACTTCAGCCAAGTAATCTGAGAATGTATTCAAGCTGGATACATTTCCCTGAAATTCTAGGAATAATGATAGAGAAGGTGAAGAGCAACTCAAAAATTTCAGATGCCCGTTCAGCTTCCTTTTGTTACATCTTCTAATATTATGTTAGAGAATGAAGAAGCCTTTGAAACCGCCAAAGAAGCAAAAAATTCAAATCAAAACTTTGATTACAGTTTGCTGCAGTCTCTTTCTAATCAGTGGGCTTTTGATTTTGCTCTACATAATATGTAGAACATTTATATTTGCTGAATATTTATTTTTCTTTTTTTCTGTATGAGCGCTGAATGCTCTTGCTGTCATATATGGATATAACGGAACCCAACTCTCAATCATACTGGTTAGTAATCACATCAGTTTTGTTTCAATGTTGCTTTCTTTTTCACTGAGACCAAAAAATGGTCAACTTTGCTGGTCAAGCAGGATTTTCTTGACTCCTAAATATAAGTGGGGAAAACAGCTCCTGGGGAAAAAAAAATATTCCAAAGGAGATTTTTTAAAAGCCACTTTACTGAGCTGATCATTAAATATAACAAAATAATACCTGGTGAAATTGTCTTAAAGAAATATGAAATAGAGAGAATTTTATAAACTTAATGGAATGTGAAAGTCCTAATGCTGAATATTTTATGAGGTTGAGACTGATATACATAAGCTGAAAGGAGAGAAGTGTGTCAGTGTGTCGTTGCACCTGCAGGTGGGAACCTCAGCATGGATTTGAGTTCAGTGTCAGAGGAACCCTGCTCCAGGACAGAATGCATCTCTGATTATGCTATCACCAATATAAGGTATTTTATTTCAACTACAGTAAATGGATGTAATAATGGGTGTGTTTATTTTCTCCTGGCTGCTTCTGAGCATGGAGGTAAAGTGTTCATCCTTCCTACAATGCCTTGCTGAGGTTTTTCTTTACATTCTCCATCTCGTGACTTTTCTTTCTGATTTAATTTAAACGAAAATGTTTTACTCATAAACCAACACATTACAAACATCTTACTAAACAAACTACAAAAGTGAATTTTCTCCAGTGTTACCTGTGTATATTTCTAAATTATTTTTAGAATACCAGCAATCTTTTGGTTTTACATTTGCAGAGATTCTAGTGTAAGAGAATTGTGGTATATGACTTGGGTTTCTAGGTATTTCTCAAGATCTACACTCTTTTCATAAATACTCCTAACGGATCATCTGACATTTTAATGTGAGTCAAGCTCTCACTTTAGATCACAGTGTGTTTGTGCTGGTCATGCAATGCCAAAGAATAAAGCTGAACAGAGACTTGGTTTCTGCCAGTAAGGCAGAAGGAGGATGCCTTAGTGTAGGACCTTCTCTCACCTCAGTACAGGAGATGTGTTGGGAGTTAGTTTAGTTGGCCAAACTGTACTGTGCTCCACTGGTCCTCCAACATCATCTCTACAAACATGACTGGGCTTAATTGTGAGGCAATTATGTATTAAATAATTAAAACTATAATCCATTTTAATGGAAGTTCTAAAACTTCTCATAGAATTTATGTCAGTCTTGTCCAGAGGGTAAGTTTTGCGTCCACTGAAAAAGAATATAATTCCCAGATTGGAAAATTAAGTGCCTGACTTTTACTGCTTCCTCTTCCTCCCTCATCACTGCTTCTCCACCCCCACAAACAAGTAATCAAATCCTAAATGGCTTGAAAATAAATTCTGTGCTTTTAAACAAATGCAAGTTGAAATGTAGCAAAGCATTTTCAGATCCTTCCATCTGGAATATTATAGGGAGCACAATGATACCCTTTTCTTGAAAATGTTAGCAGTGAAACAAGAATTTTCATAAACAAATGAAAGTAACTGGGTTGAATGTCAGAATATAAATGCAAATTTTGATCAGGAAATAAATTTCTTCTTTGTATTCATATGAAACTTATGAAAAGTAGAAAGTTGCTCAAAACCAGTTGCTAATATAAAAACATTGATAGCAAAATCAGTCATACATGTGTAGCAGTGAGCTCTGAGACATTGAGATGCACCATCTGTCATGGGTTTAGAAATGCCACCTGGGGTTGGAACCTGCATTCACACTGACTCTTCAGCAGAGTTGCACTCAAAAGGTTTTTATTAATTGGTGTTATTAATATGCTATCTGTCTTCCTTGCCTAACTGAGGAGATCCACTTGTGTCCAACCCACTTTATGTGGCAAAGTGCTGATTTAATCAAGCTGTATTTAATCTTGGTATGTTAGAAACACAGAACCCAAACCTGAGCGAATAGTGAAACGCCCAAATGTGTGGAATACTGCAGAGGTTAGTGGAGTTAGTAGCAAACTATCCCTGTCTTGCACACTCTCACTGTTCCTCCAAGCAAATGCCATTGTGCTTGCAGAATCAACCATGTGGGTGAAAGTTTCATGTCCATGTTGTGAAGGAGCCTACGGGGCCATCCCACCCTCCATGAAGTTAGTAGCTAATATGAGTAGTGTTCAATAGGTGTTAATAAAATGATTGTGTACCTTCAGCTATTGGCCTTAAATTATTTTTTTCAGAAATAAATAAAAAATTTAGAAAACTAACAACCATGTAAAATATTTTGAAGTGAGAAAATGGTTGTTGAAGATATAAATAAAATTATGCCGGTTTCCTGTAGATTTTGATTGTCTGTGAAGGACAAGGAAAAATTAGTTCATTGAAACTTCCCCTACTTCTGTATATTAAAGCTCAGTAAAAATTTGGATTTCCATGGGGTTTCATTTGATGTTTTGTGAGATAGATATATCTGAATATTAAGTTAGTATATTGAAAGACAACTGAAGCGTGCTACTGCTCTACTACCAGCAAGGGACCATCATTATCATTTAATCAATTTTCAATACATTGTACAAAAGTTTAACTTTTCTCTTCATAACTTCGTTTAAATTAAGGGAATGGTCTCCCTTTTAAATAGTACAGTAAGCAGATAACTTAGTATTTCAATTTCTTCTCTTTAAAAAATAGTGGCAAAATAACCTTGCTGTGTTGCCGTAAACACATATCCCATTAGCTGTAATATATTTATGTATTTGAAACTGCTAATAGCTTACAGTGTGATCGTTATGGGTAATGCTCTTGAACAGTACCCATCTGATGTTTCATTACCTTTTCCATAAACTGCAGCAGCCACTGAACTGCTATCAGCCCCCATACACAGAAGTACATGAATGAAATTAAAATTTACATTTTCTGGTATTTTTTTCCAAGGTGCTTGCTTTTCAAACTCATCTATTCTGCATTCATTAGAACTGTTGCAGAGTTTAAACAGCCTGTAAGAAGCCCTTATCTGCATGGAGTCTGAATGGCTAAGTAATCTAACTGGACAGTTAAGGATTTTCTGTCTAAGCAGACTGATGTTAATTTTAATAATCCTAGACTTTTTCCCCTTAATGTTTCAGAGTGTCATTAGCAGAGTTCAGCCTTTTTTTACCTTGATTAGGAATAACTTTGTATGCCTGCTGATCCTTATGGTAAGGGGTTGCCTTGCTTGAAAAAAAAATATGACGATGGTGGTGTAAATGTAGAGAGATGACTTCACACAGGGATGTTTGCTTTTGATGGCATATCATCAGTACTATATTTTCGGTGTCTCAGTTGATCAAAAGTGTTCTTCAAATTCCCCCCCCCCCAAAAAAAAATTAAGAAAACCTGAACAAAACAACAAACCCACAAAAAACTCACAACTGTTTATTTGCCAGATGAATTTGGAAGTTTTTATGGACTGCTCACTGCTGTGAAACACAAAATCCAGAACCAACATATTCTTAAGGATTAAGAATCCATTAATTTGTGCATTAATTTGTAGTCACTTTAAGTTTAGATTCATCTGCCTAAGGAAAAGTACTTTCGTTTTCTTCAGCCTAACTAACACACAAAACTATATTTGAAAGCATTAATTTGTTATAAGGTTGATATTCTTTGGGATCTTTGTAGGATGCCGTTCTCTAGTTTAGATTCTAGAAACTGGCTCAGGTTTCATCAACACTCCCAGATTCTAGAATAATTACAGTAAAAATTTGGACTTTGTTTCCTTTCAGGCAATAGTATGTGTCTCTCTTAGGACAGAGCAGTTCATCCCACTTCTGTGGTCATAGGCTTCGCAACAGAATTAGGTGCATATTTCTCAAAGCCAATTTCTCACTTGCCTTTTTTTTTTTTTAATATAGGTCTATGCTTATGATTGAAAAAGAGTTTATAGAGAATGGCATATCCCAGAAAGTAGATGCCTTCAGAGTAACTATCTGTTTCTGAACCATATGTGGCCTGCTCATCCAGACTTTGATATTATCCTATTTGTATGAGCTACTGTCAGATCTATATTAACCAGTCAACCTTCAAACACAGAAACAGCTGATTTTGGAAGACCAACTTTGGTTGTAGATTGGCTCAAGCATCAAAATCGGTAGTTGAATTTAGATTGCAATCTTCTATAGTATTTATTCATTCTTTCAGAAAGGACTAAGCAGGACTCTAGGCTCTGAGTGTGTAAACTTACAGAGTTAACTTGATCTAAGACATAAAGAGAAAAAATCAAGTACAAATTGGCATACCCACACACAGTAAATTTTTCTCCAAGTTCAACCCTAAGTATGTATTTAGGGATCTGACCAGCACATAAATGCTGCCAGCTTTCATCCTACAATATATTACCATTTATGTCATGAGGTTCCAAGAGTTTGTTCTTAATATATAACCCTGTGATGTTACTTTTTATCATTCATTTTATGTTTCTCTTTGGTTGGTTTCAAGCCTTGTCATGGTGACTGCTTCTGACCAGGGGTAGCTCGCTTCGGCCAGCGTGGCGAGAGTGGGGAGCAGCCTGGGACCCGGGGTCCTGCCGCTGCTCCTGTGGAGCCTCAGCTCTTTCCAGCTCCAGAGAGCCAAAGCCCCAAGGCCGTCTGCCAGTCACCCCGGCAAGGAGAGGGGTAAAGGAAGGCAGGGAGACCTTTTGCTCAGGTGCAGTTCAAAGCTCATTTCAGGACGTCTGGGAGAAAAAGGGCAAGGCTACCGTGTGTGCAGCAACTTAAATATGGGGAGGGAACGGAGGGTGGATCCCAGCCAGGAGGCAATGGGGGTTTTTCAGGGGAGGGACGTCGAAGGGAAGGACAGGGGCAGGGTCCTGTCACCCAAAGGGGCGGAGGGAGAAGGGTCACATGCCCCAATGGGGCGTGGAGGAATAGCGGAATTCCAGACGGGGAGGTACTGGGAGGGGCAGGGTTTAGGGAGATTGGGAAGGACCATATAAAGGAAAGTTCGGAGGGCTTAGGTGATGGCCAGGAAAGGACTGGAACAAAGGGAGGTGTTTGGGTGACAGGCAGGGAAGGTACTGGAATAAGGGGAGGGGGAAGGCCATAAAGGGAAGAACAGGGGAATGGCCTGGGCCTGGGATCTACCACCCGGGGGAAAGAGGAGGGGGGATAGGGCTAAACCAATACTAAACGATAAAAACATTTTAAACCCGAAAAGAACAGTAAAAATAGCGCACCACAACAAAGCCTGAAATGATGTTTTTATGGAGATATCCTTATTACTTATACAGCAGTCATGGACAAGAGGTGTACATGATCCAGTTGAAGAATTGCAGGATTTAGTAGCAGTAAGGGTCACAAGTATTAGTAGCAAAACCTTCTCTCCACCATGTTTTAACCTTGACATTCAATGAGTGCAAATGACAGTGATGTCACACCATTTTCTTCAGCCTTCTATCTCTCCCAAACCTAGGGCTGAAATTACACTTTTTTTTTGGTATCAATTTGTTCTGCCACAAATGGAACTAATTTGATTGTAATTTTTATTTACTTTTTAGAAGGTGGTTGCACTTCCTAATCATATATAGTAAAAACTCATTAACTGAGAATGAGATTTGGCTGAGGAATTAGCTAAGAATCTGCTTTATTCTATCACTAAGGAAGAACATGTTATTGGTGTCTCTCACACCTGTGACTGTATTTTTCTAAGTCCTCATTTCTCTCTAATTACGTCTTGTTTGTGGGGTAAATTCTCTAAGCTTCATTGGAAGGAAAATCATTGTCTTTTTATCCTCCCTGTGGGGAATTCATTCCACTTGTTTACTGATATGTGTGGCAGACTGAATAAAATGATTCCTAATTAGCATATATGAAATAATCATTGGTCTATCTGGAGTCATAATTAATGCATTAGGAAGAATTTACTGAGTGTCAAGGAGAAAGATATTAGCATAAATGAGCTTATTTTAGATGGGCTGCAATTGAGACACTACTTTCCTGTACGAATGTTTACCAAAATTAAGCAATAATAATATATCAATTTACTAAGAACCATTAGCATGTATGGTCTGAGCTATTAACTTCAGCCCTGCACTGAGCACCTTGATAGCTGAAAGAAGTTGTTGGCATTCTCATAAAAATCACAGTAGCACCAAGAGTGTGGGGATGAGGAGTGGGGAGGATCTGTGGAGGCACACAGAGGCTTTCTGCAATATGCTCATGGACCTCGAAAAAGGCAGATGCTGCAGAATCTTATCACACTGCCTGGTAATGCTGAGGCTTTATTGATTAAAACATGTCCCTCCTGAGAGCGTAACCTGGAGACAATACTGAGACAAAGATTATCCTTACACAAAGGTGTTTAAATAACTCTAATTTCTGTATTGATGCTCTGTGGCAAACTGCAATACAAACTTCAATTATTTTCAAACCTTTTTTCCTCAGTCAGTCACCAGGCATCTGTTAGCCTGAAAGTAGATTTTAATTTTTAGAGGGCTCTGTACATTGAAGAATAAATGCTCTACCCAGGGAAGAGGTGAGATTCAGGAGACTTAAAAATAGGATATATCTCCTAGAAATTAGGTTAGAGAACTAATATCTAATATATTTTAGCATATTCATCATTATACTTAATATATATATTTGAAAATATGTGACTACAAATAGAGCCTGATGGTGGGTCCATAAACAATTGAGTCTGGCCTAATTTCAAACATGAGGAACTGACTGAAACTGGTTAAACCTGACCTATCTGACTCCAGTGAGAGTCACTCTAGTCAAGCTAGTGTCAAGTTAGTAGAAGTGGATTCCATCCAGTATTGCACTCACTTCAAGAAATGGTAATCCACTGCAGAATGATACAGTTACAGTAACCCAACAAGTTGGTGTAAAATCTTTTAAGAACAATCATAACCCCTCATTAATTCACACGGGGAAACAACAGTCTGGTGGATAGCTCCTTCCTTGTCCTTACCTTTTGTACCTCTTTCCTTTTGTATTTCCTGTGAGATAAATTCTCTTACCTGCTTTAAATCTTTGCAGCAATTTTTGCTTCAAATTCTTTTCTGTTGACTTATAAATGAAACACGACATTACCAGTATGTTGACAAGGTTACTGATGGTGACAAACCACAAAAAGTACTTACTGTGTATATATATATATACACACACACACAAATATATATATGTATATATAAAGCATAGTCTTTTTACAGCTCAATGAAAATAGGTAGGTGTTTTGCTGGTCATAATACAGGTGCCTCATTAAGTGGTATGAAAGATGACTGCTAAGTGGGAAATGCCTCTTTTGGTTGATGAAGTCTGTGTTGTTATCATCAGAACACCCAGTATATTGATTCATTGTGGTACTGACTTCAGACAATGAATTAAAAAGCAGCATTAGTGGGGAGGGCCCAAGAAAAGAACAAGGCAGTCTTGATAACCATGGTTCAGATGAATGCAGCCTCTCAGATTATTGAACAAATCAGTACAAAGTGCAAGAAAAAACAATAGGTAGGAAAACTGTCAGAATCACAGTACTGGTAAAGAAAACCTATTTAGGCTAACTTGCTGCTGCCTTTATTACCTTCATAGACATAATATATTTAGCAATAACAGCCTTCCATGACCTTTTTTCTAATCAAGTTGTGAGTCTTTGTACTGGGGAAAAGTGATTGTGATATTCCATTTAGTTTGTGCCCCTTGAGGAGGAGATACCACATCCACCAGCACATCAGAATCTCCATTTCCAGAATTGCATGCAAGCCACTGTTACAAGTTCTGTTAAAAAACATCACCGACAGTGCTGACATTTTGGCCCAGTGATAAATGTTGTAGCAAAATAAGACTATTTCCTTCAGAAAGGTCAAAGCCAAGGGAATAAATTAGCATAGCTCCGGCTTGTGGAATAAAGTTGGGGAGTTGGAATAAAGATTTGTCTTTGTTTTCTTTTTGTCCTTCTGAATAAGAGGATTATTATTTTGTTCTTCCACAAAGTAAACTAAAAAGGAAGGATGGAAAGAAATCCTCAGGCTTTATATCCTATCGGTCATTGCAAATGTTCAGTGAAAGAAACACCATGGGCTACTTAGCGCATAGCTTCCTTCATATTAGTTGGTCTTAGTCCTCTTCTGCAACGAGGCCAACACACTTTTCATTTTCAGCATCTACTCAAGCTGCTCCCTTAAGATATCTTTAAGAAATAAATGTATATAGAAGAAGGATTAGAGAGTCTTGACTACCAAAAGTGTTGTGGCCCTCAAAAAAGATTAAGTCATCCTTCTCCCATGTCCTCTTCTCATCTTGGCCAAACATCTCTTTTCTGATGTTGTTCTCACTTCTGATGGAAGCCATTAAAAAGGTTGGAATTACTCCTCTTGTTTTGCTCACCTGGAATTTTTGTAAGCTGTAAATAAGTCTCAAGTTATGAATTTTTAGGCACAGTCATCCTGGTAGGTTGATGCAACTGAGCTCCAGCTACTTGGCATGGGAATCAAGATATGCCTTTGTACATTTCTGTCTCACACTGACTTTAATTGTTGCTTTTAGACACTGCAATTGTTGGGCATTTTCTTAATAATAGTTCCTTCCTATTATGTGTTCTGCAGTATTATGCTGAGCATTTTTGACTTTGCTATCAAAAGCTAGGATGACAGGTGTGGAGAATTATCCTCAGAAAATGTAAGACTTGTACAAAAAAATTAAGCATTTTATTCCAAGTTGTGAAGATGTTACGCCTCACTTGTGGGAGACTGTTAGGGATTCTCTGTGTGAGATTTTCCGGTTCCAAGAGAAGCTTTAATAGATCTTGACATTATTGCTGTTCTACATTCAGAACGAAACCCTTTTCCTCCCTGCACCACTTCTGTGATGACTAGCAGGAGAGTACTCCTCCTTTCAGTGGCAAGAACTGATAATTGGTAATTCTGTTCACTCTTCATCTCTGCTCTCTCCTAGCCTCAGTTGATCAGAAGATGTTGCACAAAGGGCAGTAAACTTTCAGGAGAGATCTAGGTCAGGATTTTATTTAGTCTGTGTATGAAAGAAGTGGAGAATGAAGGATTCTTGGTGATGTGAGTAAGGAAGCAGCCATACAGGCAGCCACAAACCTTCTCTATCAGACACAAAACAAGTAAACTCCTTTTCAAACAGTGGCTGAATTTACTACTAAGTTAACTCCAAAGAGTTGCACCTGTTTTCAGCTTTTGACCCTGGTGGTGTTATCTTCCTTAGAAATGTCTGTATTTCTGCTAATCTGACTTGAAACCCCAGCATTCTTATTTGATTTCACATTTGCTATGTAACTGCAACTTAAGAATGAAAATGCTTTTTATAATATAATTAATAAAGCAGCTTATGGTCTTGTATAATCAAAATGGTAAAACAGAAACAGCTCAATGCACTTTGAAATGCGTACTAAGCTAATGAAAAATTATAGCATAATAGAATGTTAAGGGGTTGGAATGGTACTTAAAGATCATCTAATGCCAAGCTCCCCCTGCATGAGAGGAAGCGGAGGTGCAACCTGTTCCAGTGTCTCACCACCCTCACAGTACAGTATTTCTTCCTAATACGTGGCCTAAATCTACCCTCTTTCAGTTTATATCCATTACTCCTTGTCCTGTCACTACAGTTCCCGGAGAAGGGTCCCTCTCTGGTGTCCCCACACAACCTTCTCCTTTCCAGGCAGAACAACCACAACTTTCATCAAGGGGTGTAACTTCTAGGAGACTGTGGAAACCTTGAAATGCTTGATAACAGTGGAATCCAAATTACTCTGGACAGTGCATAAAATTAGCAGTAATTAATACATGCAGCTTGTATCATCATAAATGATGTGTCATCATAAATGGCATATTAGGTCTGGCAAAAAATATTTCAATTTTTAAGCAAAATGTATTGGTTCTGTCTGTATTGGGTCCCTGTTTCAAAACTGCTTTTAGTTTTATGCATGGGATCCTGCACTTACAGGCTGTTTTTTAAAATAAATTCCACACTGATAGGACCAAGATACCTTATTTTTAACTGAGACCAAACCATATATGCAAGTATTGTGAGGAAATTTGCACAATTGATCAGAGCTTCCTCCAGCTCTTCAAATTCACTTCTTTGCTGTCCATCTAGAAAGATAGAGTAGATCCAGAAGCTTTGCTGCTGTGAATAATTGTCCTAGTTCCAGCCAGAACAGGATTAATTTTTGCAGTTACCAGGAAGGGGCATGGCTAGGACCCGGAGGTTATTCTATATTACTTCATGTCATTTGGAAGGTAATTTTAAGTGTACAGTACAGCATTAAGTAATACAATTAGCTGTGTAATTAATCACTTGAAGTCATTATTTTTCCTACTCATGATATGAAACTGGACAAACTGGGGCATTGACTTAATCAAGTTCCAGTGCATCCAGAAACTGAGACCTGTTGTTTCTTAGTCCAGTCTTCCTGAAATGCTGTGTGCCATTCTGCCCCCTCCCCTTCCCAACAGGATGCCTCACAGGACCTCCTGTAGCTTTACACATCACTCTGAGATTAACCAGCACCAGGGAATACAGTTATCCATGGTCTGCCACGGTCTCAAGGCTCTCTGTGGGGCTCTCCAGCCCACTCAGAGGCTACCAATAGTATATTCACATCTGTGGGTTGTTACCAATGCAGTTTTTACGGCAGCTGCTTTAGCCTTTTTGGAGACATGAAGATCTGCCGAGCAGCTGTATTATTAAATCCTGACTAGTGTGGTTCTGAACACACAGATGATTTTTTTTTTTAATTAAACACATTGTCATGAGGTAACTTTATGCTGTTATATCCCCTATCACTTGTCTATGCCCAGACATGATTTCTGTGCCTTTAAACGGAGCCCGAGAGGGAAGAGAGGAAAAGAAACAGTTTGGTTG
>VYZQ01019391.1:53303-66400 GCA_013400655.1 Mystacornis crossleyi
GGTTAGGTGTGGTGAAGCTGTGCGTAGTTCCCTTATGTGGATCAAGTCACTGAGATGATTGCTTTGGTCCTTCCTTTGTTAAAAATCCAACTGGTGTCTCAAAAACTTCTACTTATATAATATAGGTATTGTATAAGTTTGTAGTAGAAAACCTATAAAAATGTTTCCAATATAAATTAAAGGTTGGAAAGGAAATACAAAATAAAACCTCTTAGGACATGGTGGTGAATACAACTATTCGTGCTTAAGTTTTGTATCTTGATGATTGTGAGAACTGGGATGTCTTCAGCATGTCATCTCCTCTAAAAAGACAGAGCTGTTACAGTGGTCTAAGACTTGATTTTCTTCTGTTTAAGATGGAGAATGCAGGCAGCTCCAGCATGGCCCACTTCTGCTTAGCTCTGGGTTTGGAGTGTCCTCAGAGAACAGCAGGACCGTAAGGACATACCCCAGTCTTTTCTTGTCTGTATTCTGTAATGCTGGCAAGGCAGTGAATTCTGTAGCCTGGACAGGAAGGCTGCCTAGGTTAGACAGCAGTTGCAATGGTGGGGTTTTGTGATAGACATTCTACTGGAAATGTCTCTGTGCTGCAAGAAACACTAAAATCTAGTAATGGAAGATCACAGGTTTCTGGTTACCAGCATCACTGTCTGAGTTGAAGCCACAGTCCTACAGATGAGAGGCTTTGTTTCTAACTGCCCATCGCCTCACTGTCTCAAAGGAAATCTTTGGGTGAAGAAATAGACAGAAATAATAAGAGACTTCATTGCTCTGGTCTTAATATGTCAAGAAAATAAGATTGTCAAGAAAATAAGATTGTCAAGGTTGTTTAAACAGAAGAGTTTCTATTGCTGAAATATTGCCAGGGAAAATTGCATCATTAGCAACTAATTAACAATGGAATATTGACAGTTCAGTAAGTCTAAGTACTGTGTGACCCATACTTATCATTTCATAAGGCTGCCTTTGGCAAGCAGAGTCAGCTAGAAGTTAATACTATGCATGGGCAATGAAAAGGAAAAAAATTTACAAACAGGGAAATCCTGTTGTGTTTCTTTGTGACAGCTCATTTTGTGTATTTAAAGAGGAGCTCCTTTGGAAAAGAAAGTGTATCAATGTGCATAGATGCTGATTCTGCTATACAACAGTTTTCTTGGTATACAAGGGCTGAGATCTACTTGGACTGGTGCTTTGAAGTTCATTCTTTCAGTAATCATAATCCCAGAAAGAAAATGAACATTATTTTGAATCTCAGCATAGTGAGAGATTACACATTTCCCTTTTTTTTTTTTTTAATATATTACANTTCCCTTTTTTTTTTTTTAATATATTACAGTAGAAAAGGCAAGGAGAATATATCACAGTATCCCCTTTGATACTTTTGCATTATACTTTTTTCCTCACTAGTGGAAGAAAAATCGTATATTTTATGATATAGCAGGCACATGAGTTGAGAGACCCAGGAACATAAGGGGGAACATGGAAGGGGACTGGTGCTCTCAAACATCATTTAAACACTTTGTACTTTATCTGGTCCTCATCAAACGCACCATATTACAATCTAAAATATACTATGGTCTTCTCAAAGAATAGGTAGTATCAGAAGAGGAAATTTTTCCCAGTTTGTGTCTACATTCTCTGCCAGAAAACAGATGGATGGCTTGCACTGTGCAGGGTAAGGAATGTACCCAAGCTGAAACTGTGAACAATGCTTGCTTGCATTTATAATGGCAAGGTGGAACAGATGGTGACAACTGAGTTGAATGTGAACAGTCCACTGAAATAACCTAAATTGTCAAGCTATTCCTATATAGAAAGCAGTGAATGCACCATTTGAACAAATTGAAAGTAGCCTTCACGTTATTGAATCAGTTGGAATTGCCTTACATTGTGAGTTATGCTGGCCTGACAGGGTTCTACAGAGTATAAGCTCTTTTGTTTTAGTAGCTATGAATGCAAAGCCAGGGAAGAACTCTCAAAAGTTAACAAAAAATCCATAACCATTCTACTCTCTGACTCATTTTGTTGTAGAGAAACTTCTGGGCAGATATCTAATGAGATTAACAGGATTAACAAAAACGTCATGTCTTCAGTTTTAAGCCCAAGGACAGACTTTTCTTATCAATAGGCTCCAGATCTTCAAGGCGAGGCAGTAAACCAGATCTAAATAAGCTCCATCAAAAATATTGTTTTCCACTTTTGTTAATGTAATGTGTTTACACTCAGCATTTTAAAAGCAGTTCCTGAATGGCTTTTTGTAGGCATGCTGTGCAGAATGAGAATAGGCTGCTTGATTTTGGTGTGACAGACTAAGGTTTCAGCACCTCTGTGCAATACTCTAGAAGCATGGGAGGCACTGATGGCTGCATACCTCTGTGTAAGAGATGTGGACTCTCTTATACACAGTAAGAATGGTACTTGCCAGACCAGTGTGCATGACAAAAACTTGAATTGCATTGTGCAGAGATATCTGAGTGTCTTGGGGTGACTTTATGATGTTATATCCCATATTGCCTGCCCTGTACCCAGGTATGATCCTGTGCCTTTCTGTGCCTTTAAAACTGGGTGCCAGAGAAAGAGAAAAAAAAAGCCAGGCAAACTTTTCAAAGCAGTGTGTACTCCAAGGACACAGAGGTAGCTACTGCTGCTGAAGAGTGGAGGACAGGACCTTCCAGCTTTTCCCAGCTCTTGGCTTTTTTTTTTTTCTCAGAAGAGAGAGACGGAGAGTTAAACTCCTTTGTTTCCTTGGGACTTCGGCTTCTTCTTTTCTTCTGGAACTGTGCAACAACCCCAAAACATCACCCAGGAGGCCTGAAGGGGCCCATGACAAACTTCAGCTCCGGGGAGGAGAAAGACCACACCCACAGAAGGACTTCAAAATCTTCCCAGGTTTCTCTCCACAGAGAGAGGTTTTATTATTTAGCGTTATTATTCTTTTCCTGTGTGTTTGTTAAATAAATAGTTTTTTTCCTTTTCACTTTCCTCCAAGGAATTTCTCCCCGAACTGGTGGGGGAGAGGTGGCTGAAACCTGCCTTCCATCACAGGAAATTTTGCTCCAAATTTGCCTCAAATTGGCACACTGAGATAGCCCCTAAAGATCTTAAAGAGAGGCTGCAGTTTAAATCCTACCCATGAAAGTAAGGAGGGCTTTGAGGTAGAAGGAGTTACTGGGAGGTAACTTGCTGCTGATGTACTAAAGCAGCTGTTTTTGTGATTAACTTCCATGTGCATTGTTATAAATGCATATTATANCATGCTCTTTTTCTGTGATAAAGTTGGTGAATGCAAGGTAGTTTAATTTTCATACCATTCTGATCAGGGATATGAACATTAAATTTTTTGTATCCCACAATAACTAGTTCTGTGCCATTTTATTGTTTTGGAGTCCTCTCCTGAACACAGTTAGGTGTATCAGTGGCTCCCATCCCTCCTCAGAAATGAGATTGGAGTGGAGGAGCCAGCCAGTGTTACTCCACTCACATGGCACAATAATTATCTGATCTTTTGATAGCCCTTTCTTACCTGGTCAGGAGCAGAGATTGGAACCAAGTGGTCCAGTACTAAAAGTGAATGTCCCAACTGTGATATTACACATGATTTTGAGCAGAGGTCCTTTTGAGCATCTATTTTAGAAATCACTCTATGGAGTATTAAACCAAGTAGACAGTGGAAGCTCATGACAACTTCCAGAGCTAGTGAAGTAACTTTTGTTTTCACCTGCAGATTGTTTGTGAACAGATAAAAAATCTCGAATATTTATTTAATTCCTCTTTAACTAGGAATTGTATGTATGTGGAACTGAGAATTTATAAGTTGAAAAGAAGGGATGAGTTGGAGATTGCTCTGTTAGAGCTTTTCTTTCCTGTATTTCTAAGGGAGTGCTGAATATGTGCAAAAATACACTAAGGTTTTAATTAAGGTGGAAAACTTCTCCTAAATTACTGATTAAAAGGAATGAACAAGTATGTTGGCATATGCAGCTATTTGCTAATCACAGATAATTGATCCTTCGTAATGGCTAACAAAGTCTAACATTACTCTGTAAATAATGTATAGCATATTCTTAAGGAATTGTAAGGACATATATAAATATTGCATGCTGCATTCATTTAGACTATTAAATTGCATTTAGCAGTGGTCAAAAGCTGAATCACAGCATTTTGCTTATTTTTAAAAGGATACAATGAATCTAATATTATTCCTCTTGGCTCTTTTAACTCCAAGTTAAATGAAAGCTGGAGCAAGCCTCGGGTAAGCAGTCAATTGTTTAGTACTGTGTGCTTAGAAAAGGGTGAAATTCCTTCCACTGTTGACATTCACAGTTGGTCTGTCTAGTCAGTGCCATGAAGAGTACCTGTTAACAACCCTGAGCCTAAGCAGTTATAAAGGAAGACATTCCAATATTTTGCATATATATGTGTGTGTGTAAATAAAATTATCTATAGTCACTTTTATAATTTTCAATGTGAAAATGACCGTGTTGCTCAAGAGATAAGGTAAAATGCTCTTATAAAATTCCCACGCAGACGTTTTGATAAGGCTATCTATCAAGAATAAGCATACCTCTTTGACCCCTGGATTTAATACACATAGGGAAAACAGCAGTTTGCTAGCCCACAGCACATTCTAAGACTGCGTAAAGAAAAGGAAGCTTAACTTATCATCACAATTGCAGTTTCTTGGCATAAAAAGAGTACTGTGAAATGTAGCACAAGGGCTTGTTATGAGGACTTTCTTCATTTAGAAGAAAACCCTACTGATGAGTGTGATTTGTTGTAAATGCCTTTTTGTCGCTTGAAGAGCTCTTCTATAGACATCTCAGACATGGTTCCCCTGAAAAACCCACCAAGCCTTGTTTTTTAAAGAAAGGCAAGAACTAGAAACAAGACACACTTTTCAGGCATCTTTGTGTTTTGGTGCTGTTACACACACAACTCCATGTGTAACAATGGGGAAGAATTTTAATGTGAGAACAGAGAACATAAAATAAAAATGAAAATTAAATAAAAACAAGATTGTATCTATTTAATAAATGCAAAGCCTGGGTCCCTTCAATCCCAGGAGCTAAAATAAGGATAGAGAAAGGCAAGCCCTTCAATTATTCATAGACATAATTCAACAGCAAGCAATTATTGCCTTTGGTTATAAGGATTCAGTTGGCATTGAGCAATTAAACCAGATGTCTTTTGCAAAAAGAAACAATATAACTTTGACAAGACATTAGCACCTATCTTATTTGATCCAAGCTGTCATCCAGGAGAACATTTGTACTAGAGTTGTGATCAAATAAAATACAGTGAGTTATAGTTGTGTTTATGTGGAATATGGGTCTGTATACACATATATCTCCTCTCTGATATGGTTGAATCGTTCTTTCATTTCGATAAGATGCAATAAGGTATCATTTTAGCAGAAAATTCCTTTTGTCCCTACTGTGGAATTTTCCTTTCTCTTGTAAACTGGATAAATGCAAAGAGGCCAATGATTTCGACTTCTCTGAAGAATGTCTAAGTATCTTTAAATTGCCACTAAGAGTATTCCATACACACATGAAGGGAGAGGAAAACAAAAAAAATCTCTCTGCTGAGTGGTAACACAAGAAATTAGGTTCAGTTAGTCATTTAAATTCTCCAGTATGTTTCTTTCCAATGTATTTGCAGGAGGCTTGCATTTCTTCCTATCTTGGAGTCACTTATCTACTCTTATCTAATATTTTGTTTTCACCCTCTGTCTTCTCTATATCCAATTTTAGTGTGCTTTGACACTCCTTTTCAAATAAAAATGTAAAACATTGCAATAATGTATTAAATGAAGTGTTCAGCCTCTATGTATTCCTGTCTGTTGTAAGTTACGACTTTATTTGGAATGCAAAATTAAATAGAAATCTTAATTATTAATTAATTTTTCACAAAATCAACCTTCCTTCTTCCAAAACCAGCTCTGCAAAGTCCAGCAAGGCACGTCTGACGTGATACAAGCAAGATGCTCCCAAAGACAGGACTCACTTAAGACTGTGGTGGTGACAGACATCATACACTTTTTCTTAGATGTTAAGTTATTGCTTTGTAGAATAGGTGAATCAAAAGGCTTGCATATTTTCAGGCATGTAAGGTTTACATGTCTAATCCAAAACTTTAAGATTATAAACAAGTGCTAAAAATTGTATTTATGAAACTGTTGAAAAATCAGTCTTGGCTTGACAGTTAAATCATTTGGCACAATGATTTTTCTTGTGAAAAAATCACTGCTTAGGACCACAAGAAACACAGTGGCCATAGTAGATATCCAAGCATCTTCAGAGTATCTGATGGTTTGCGTCATGCTGAGCAAAATGGAAAATTGCTACTGCAAAACTAGAGGTCTATAATTCTGTCTAGAGTGTTAAGATTGACTAATGAAAGGGATGACAGGTCACAAGTAGCTTCTACTCTTGCTTAAATGACACCCAAAATAGGCCAGGTATGTCAGAGGGGTGTTATTCCTGGTTCTAATGTAATCCTTGTGGACTTTCTCATGGAAGTTTAATTAATACCCCTGGTAAACACAGGGCCTGGCAAAGGTCATTTGAAATATTTACTTCTGTTAGCAACTATATCGCAAGGGATGCACATTCAATACATTCTTGCCTGAACTATTTCAGAAAAATGTCACTGGGGCTTTGGAGATAGACTGCTGCCTCATTAAGGTTAGTGAAACAGGAAGGGTTGATTCTCTTGGACACTGAAGCAAAACAGTGCACATTTTTACCCTTTGGTCCAAAATACCAGATCTTTAAACTATAAGTTGAACCTACTGTATTAACAAGGATCCTCCTGAAATTTGATTAGTAAACTCTTACTAAAAAACCCAACAAACCAACCAAGAAATTAAGACCAGTTCAATAAACAAGATAAAAACCTATTCAAAGTGAAAAAATCTACAAATGAAATTGAGAAAAGTGTTGGGTTGCAAAAGATGGTGCTACTGTAATAAACACTTAAGGATCCCAATTCATTTCTGACTGTGACACTTGGGTGACTCACAGCAGCTGTAACTGAAAGGTTATGACCTGGCTCCCTGAGAAAAGGTTGCAGTTAATGTGTCTGGAGTCCCACTTCTCAGAGACTGACTAATTCAAATGAGGGAATAGAATAGCATAGCAATAGTATATTGCCCTGGAAGTCTATATGCCCTGATAGCCAAGTAATCATACACAGTAGCCTTCTGCCTCAAGACACTTTTTGTTACCGTGGGGAGAATCAGCCCAAAGATTTGTTCCTCTTGTGCAGAACATCCTCTCTTGAAACAGTTTGTTTCTACTCTATTCCCTGGCACAACACAGGTTAAAAAGCTTTTTAAAAAAAAATCATTTCATTTTATTTTCCTTTTGGAGCATATCCTTTCAAGAAATAATTGGTCATTCAAGAAAGCAACACTTTGCATTTAAAATATAACTCTGGAGGGGGAAAAAAGCAAAAAATTAAATCCTTCTCTTCTCTAGCAGAGAATACAGCTTTGGTGTAGTGAACATCCTTTATCATTCAGATATGCTGCTGCAGCACTCAGCCATGCCAAATATTTATTCAAAGGGAATTCCTTTTGAATTTCCTTTCATTCTGTACCTCATAAAATGTTCCAACACAGTAATCATTATCTCAACGATTATTCAGATGGGTAGTGCCACCATTATCTTAATTGTACATCCAACCTTGCTGCAATCCTTGCAACCACTCTGCTTATTTCAAAAGTCCATTTTCAGCTACTGCACAGAAATAAAAAGCTTTAACCTTGGGATAGAAACAGCAAAGGAAAAATCTTACGTTAAAGCTTTAAATGGTATTTAAAAGAGTGAAGAGAAGGGGCAGGAGCAAATCATGTGGTTATTAGAAACCACCTTCAATCAATTTTAATGCTGAATGAACAAATACTGTAAGATGCTGATAGATATGCATATTACCAAGCTAAAGGTTTAGAATCTTTTATTTGAGATCTTTCCTAACTTGTGTAGGGAAGGATATTTCTATTATATATGTATATTTTATATTTATTTGGTATATATTGGGTATTAACTGGGTATTTATTTATTGGGTATTGCTGATGGTTTTAAATGCATATTTTATGAAAGGATCATCTATTAAAAAGTATATGTTCCTCCTGAAAACATTTTAGTTGTGAGTTAACAGCATATATTGATGAAAAATCTCTCTGCAAGAATAGAAAATTATATGGAGTAAAGGAAAAATACAGGCAAAGACTGGACAACCTGAAGAAAATTGGGACCACTGGGATTAGCTGATTAAAAAAATATTACTGCTGTAACTGTATCCTATGAGGAGATTAGATGTGCTGTTTCTCATAGAATTGTAATGCACCAACACTATTACAGTCTTCTAAATGTTGCCCTTTACGTACTTCCAGTTTATTGAGTGCCTTTGTGAAGGAGCACAAGGGACGTAACTGCAGGTTGGGCGCTTTTCCTTCTCTGATAACAAACAAGCAGTCTGTGGAACTTTACCTACTTGTTCCTCCAGAGTTAGGCTCTGATGTTTTCCCCCGAATGCACATCCATGCCATCCTAGCAGGACTGCAAGAATGGAATTGTGAGATAGTGCACCTTTCCTGGGGGAGTGTTACGGTGTGGATGTCTGAGAGAGGTACAGCACCAGGCCATGTCATTCTTACTGGTGAAGGTACCCAGCAACAGAAGCGTGCATCTTCCCACCAAGCTGAATGGCACCTCAGGAAGCAAAGAACGGGGAATCTTTGAAGTTGTTTACTGTCACAATAGATGATGGTTTACTCTTGAGAAATGAATGTTTACAGAATAGAAGAAAGCACTTTTGCATCCCGATCAGATCACTGAATCTGGTATTTTAATCAGTGTAATCTGTTTGCAAGATGGTTGCAGAGTACAGAACAATATTCTGCTTCCATGATTCTGTTTCTCTTACCCAGTTTGTTTCAGTGATTTAGCTGGTTGGAAGACAGAGATGTGAGAAGCGAAATAGTGAGGATGACAGAGTGAATGAAACCTACAGATCCCAGAAATCTTCCCGGGATAAAAAAGACAAATATTAAATTAGTGATGTACCCCTTTCTTCTGAATGTTAAGCAACTCACTTCAACTAACTCGAGACAGTAGTTTCAGCTGAGGATTGCAGGGAAATACCATCACCTGAACCCAGGTGAGCCGCACTTCAAAATCATCACTTTTGGCTGCAATGTATGTGCAGGGTTCACTGGCACATTTGTGGCCAACTGCCTTGCTCTGCCTTGAAGCTAATTCCACTGCCTGGGACTGTTAACCCTGGTGATGCACATGCACAGCTCTTGGGCACACCATGGTACGTGCCTGCAGTGCCATCCAAGTTCTGACAGATGAAGAAAACAAAAAGGAGAATTTAAAAAAGAGAGGGGGAAACACCTCTGCTTTCTCAGGATCTGCTGAAGGACTGTGTGTCTCCTTCTCTCCCAATGGGATGCCTTTAGCTGGGCTTTCCACCTCCACCCATATTGGAGCAAACCTGTGAATATTTATAGATATATATGTCCATATATGCATCACTAATATCTCTGTCACTTCTGTCTCAATACACAGTAACACCCTGCAAGTTAGTGCATTTTTCACCAGTAATCCTGAATCTCCTTTCCCATTGCTTCAATAAACCATCGTATTTGTGAAAGCTCCCACTGAACTCAGCCAGACCTCTAGCACTGGACTGGTAAAATGCACTGTTTGTAAGTCTGTGATCATGCAAGTTCTTATTGAACTCCACCAGACTGACAGTGCCAAATTGGCTAAAATCAGAAATTAAGTGCAGGCACACCCGGCCCCTCTGATTACTAAGGACTAGCTGGGACACAAGAGGGTTTATTTCCTGCTAAATTTCCATACCCTTAATGCAGCAGAAAAATTGGTGAAAAACAGGGCAGAGTGCATTGTGCACCCCAGCCCCAGTGGGAACCATTAATCCACAGGTGATTTGCAAAGGAAGATTCCCTCTGCAATGATGTGGTCACATTTCTTCACCCCAACTTCTACCTCTCTTTTCAAACAACTCCAGAGAAAACTCTGACTTTAAGAAGGCAACATCTATGCATAACATTTTGTCATTTTCTCTAATTTTCTGTCTTTTCTAATCACTGCCAATGCTGTCTTCAAGTCTCAATTGCTCTATTTTTTTATCTAAGCCTACACAAGCTTTTTATGGCAGTGTTCTGTTCATTTCCCCATTATTTCTTAGCTGAAACTTTCCAATTATTTTGTCTTTAGTTAAAAGACTTCTTCAAATTCACCCAGGGCAACTTCATTATTTTGCTTTCCAGCTATCTATCCAGTGTCAATTATGGGACCATTTTTTGCTGTGTTACCAAAGCAATGATAGTCCAGTTTTCTAACAGAGTGATAACAGCGTTTGACTCACACTTTTTTTTTTTAATTGCTCATGGATTTCAATCGAATTTGTGAAATTCATTTCTATTTTAAATATGATGAAGTAGAAATGTGATGAGCTTTTAAATGAGTGGAGGCCAGGAATACAGACATCATTGTCCCTCTGTTCACTTTGACCTCATTTTGCTGGCAACGAGAGCTACCCACTATAAAAAGGATTCAGTAGAAATGGCTGATTTTTATTGATAAATCTGCCTAATTAGCAGCATTTCGGAGGCTCTTGACACCACTGAATCAAAGAACTGACCTTGATATCAGAATATTGTACCTCATTACACTGAGAAGAATACTGAGAATGAACATGTATTTTGTAAGTTCTTATTTCTTATATTATTTTGTAATCTTTAATATTTTAAATGTATAAGTTGCTATTAGAAGCATACCTTAACCAAAATAAAAGCTTCAGATATTTTGGAGATACTTAGGTCTGGAGCTGAAAGCAATATTTGTGTGTAATAATTGGCTAATTAATTAAACCTAAAGTTCAGGCCTAATTTCCTTGAAATTTCAAGAATCCTTTTAATCTGGAGCCCTGACTGTCACTTTTCAGATTTCCCATGTGGTTTTCATTGTGAGGTGCTGTGTTGCAGCAGGATGAATGATGCTGATTCATGTTCTTTGGCCTATGTGATGCATCCTAATCAAATTCTCATTCTTTCTGTAGGAGCCATTTATGGCAGTTAACAAGGAAGAGCAAAGTTAAATCTTTGGGGAAGGGAAACCTGGGAGGCACCCAGCCTGTGTTTCCTCAGGTTCTGAAGCCTTCCTGTGAAAAAGGAGAGTCATGTCACCCATGGGAGGATGTGATCTCCACATGCCCATACACAGAGACGCTTTCTGAACAAATGTGGGGCTCATACAGTTGAAAGTCTACATGAAATAAATGTTCAAAACATTACTTTTTTATTATTATTCTTTAGATTTTCAGAGATTTCCTAAAAATGTTGCAAAAACCTATTGCAAGGACTGTATGATTTTTCATATAATACTTGGGGTGTTTTACCCTTTGAAGGATATATCACCTATTCCACAAATAATATATTATAAATGCTATACTAAGATAGCATGGAGTTTCCACTGGTGATTGTTTTCAGTTTGTTTGAGATCCTTTTTAGAATAAATGGTGTTCGGAAAATGTGTTATCCCATGGCAAAAGGGAAAACAAGTTAAGGTAAATGAACTGCATTTGGGTCCTTGTGACCCTGTTGTGGTGAAAAATGGGCGACGCAGCGGAAGTGTGGTCCTCGGCTTTCCCTGATGGCTCCAGCAACATCGCCAGCACCTGTTCCTCTGTCAGGAATTTCACAGCCTGCTTTTAAATTGCAAGAACCTCATCTGCTGTCAATAAATCCACAAAGGGCACCTTTATTTCAAGCTGTTATAGGTTTGGATTTCTGCAGAAAACATAAATAGCTCTATGTTCTTCAGCAGTGCATGCTGTTGAGATTTGTTTCAGATGGTAAGGGTGAGGGTGGTGAGGCACTGGCACGGGTTGCCAAGAGAAGCTGTGGATGTTCCATCACTGGAAGTGTTCAAGGCCAGGCTGGATGAGGACTGGAGTAACCTGGTCTAGTGGAAGGTGTCCCTCCCCATGGCAATGGGGTTGGAAAGAGATGATCTTTTAAGGTGCCTTCCAACTTCCAAATTATTCTGATTATATGACAATTAGAAAACATCAAGCAGTCTGTTAATTAAATTCCAGTGAGGACCCAGCCTTCCCTGTCTCACACCCTGTTTCCTCTGCAGCAGCTCTCCATGGAATGGTACATGGCACGAGTCTGCAACACTTCCCTGTTGTTAAACTTCCTGAGCTGATTAGGGGNTTTTAAGGTGCCTTCCAACTTCCAAATTATTCTGATTCTATGACAATTAGAAAACATCAAGCAGTCTGTTAATTAAATTCCAGTGAGGACCCAGCCTTCCCTGTCTCACACCCTGTTTCCTCTGCAGCAGCTCTCCATGGAATGGTACATGGCACGAGTCTGCAACACTTCCCTGTTGTTAAACTTCCTGAGCTGATTAGGGGACAGGCTTTTTTCCCCCTCCTCCTTACCTTATCTTACATTCAGTGTCTTGCGGAGTGTTTTGTAGCTTAATAAAATAAAACGCTTTGCTGGCATGTTTCATAATAACATACATGTATGGGTTTTGTTCTTCCTACAAGCCACCACTATTAATTTACATCAGGAGATTAATTTGTTTCATAAATATACAATAAGAGAAAGTCATTGCTCAAAGTCACCGCATCCTGAGTAGACCTACCTAACAGAGAGCTCTCTGGAAAATAGGGAGTTTGTTGTAAGTTTTCTTACCCTTTTGATGCAAGTGACTAATTAAAGAATGGTATATTTTGATTAAGTGTAGAATCTGGTGATAGAATCAGACATCTTTGACAAATTATGTTTAGTCAGGACAGTGTGCTGCTTTAAATGTGAGAGGGATACAAACAGCAGCTCTCTGCTCATGGCTGCAAATGCATTACTGCAGCCAGACCATAAACCCAAGAAGTGGTTTTTCGTTCCCTTCTGAGGTGTTTATGAAGATATAAATATGTGTATTTATACATATATTTCAGTGCTCAGAGTCTTCTGAACATACTGAAGCTTTCTAAAAGTCTTTCTGTTGCTGATTATTTTACTGAGCTACTTTCCTCTCTCTTTCACT
>VYZQ01019392.1:11967-25390 GCA_013400655.1 Mystacornis crossleyi
TATGTTGTGTTAAATACTTTAACTGATAACTATAAGATTATATTGATGCTGCAGTTTATCTTCAATATTTCTTGTTGTGAAAAAGTTGGTTTTATTTTTATTGTTTGGAGACTGTATTTTGGTACAAAGGAGAGCCTTGCTTAATGTGTCTTTTTGAGAATGTTTAACCTCTATAAAAGCTGGTGTTGTTGGAAACTTGTATAACTTATTTAAGTCAATGTTTAACCGGCACTTCAATCTTAATCTGTTATTTAAATATTAGCTGTTTTTTTAAAAAAAAGGCAAAAAAAAAGCTTNGAAGCATGTTTGATGAAAGACTGAAGGGGTTTAGGGAGAAGAGCATGTAGTAATATTTTTGAAGTAAACTTCAGATATGGAAAAATAGTTACATTTTGTATCAGACTTCATTCAAGACATTTCAGGTTATGATGTTCACTAACAGTTAGCACGCTTTAGAATTAGGAGCACAACTCTGTAGTTCACGCCCCTCCTGAAACTGGTTGTCTCTATTCACACAAACAGTAACTGTTTCAAGGAGTCATCTTGAAACTAATGTTTGAAAACAACCCTTCTTTTGAAGTACCAATTAGCATTATTTACTCCATTAAGTTAGACTGGGGGACCGAATTCGTCTTCCTAATTTCCTATTAAATTGGAGAAAGAAATGTATAACACATAACAAACACTTTCTGCTCCAGCTATTCAATGTGTCAATAGTGATGGTATTTGTCAGAAAAAGATCCTTGACTGAAACAATTTCAGTGCAACTTCAAGTAACGATGCAAAGGAAAGTTGTTTCCCCTGGCACTGTTTGCAAAAAATAGAATAGGAAAAATTAATTTGCTTTTAACCTATAAATTAGGATTTATAGTTACCCTTACCTCCCAAACTTTTTAAATCTCATGTTTAACTACATGGAAGTTTTCTTGGAATAAGTTTAGGATTTTCTAATGAAGCACAGTGCATCTCATACCTGATTGATGAATTTGCACTTGTTAATCCCAGGGAAAAAAAAAAAAAGTTATATGTCCTTTGTCCTCTACAACAATTTATAAAAATATGTTCCTGCAAAAGGCAAAATAAATTAACCATGACTAAACCTCAAGTAATTGATTAGGGAGTAGTGGTTTCTGACTTACTGCAGTACAAATGAAAAGAATTTCCACTCCTGAAATTCCTCAGCAAGATTTTTAGTGATGCCACTGTATGCTATTTCATTAATGCAGAACAGAATAACAGAATGGTAAGGGCTGGAATGGACTGTAAAAATCATCTAGTCCCAACCACCCTTGCCATGGGCAGGGACACTAGATCAGGCTGCTCAAGGCTTTATCCAGCCTGGCCTTGAACATTTCCACTACTGGGGCAATCCACAACCTCCCTGGACAACCTGTTCCACCACATTCATCATAAAGAATTTCTTCTATATATATAACCTAAATTTCCCCTCTTTGAGTTTGTACCCATTGTTCCTTGCCCTATCACTGTAGTTCATGTCAAAGAGACCCTTTCCAGCTTCCCTGCAGGCCCCCTTTTTTATACTGGCAGGTTGCTATGAGGTCCCCACACAACCTTCTCCAGGTTGAACAGCCCCAACTTGCTCAGCCTGCCTTTCCAGTAGAGGTGCTCCAGTCCTCTTGTCAACTTTTGGCCTCCTCTGGACTTGCTCCAGCAGTTCCATTTCACTCTTATGCCAGGGACATGAGGGCTACACACAGTACTCCAGATGAGGTCACGCCAGCCTGGAGCAGAGGGGCAGAATCCACTCCCTTACCTGCAGGCCTCATTCCTTTGGATGCAGCCCAGGATTCCATTGGCTTTGTGGGCTGTGAGTGCACATTGCTGGGTCATTCGGTAAGTGGAATGAAAAGCTGGTATCTCTGCTCCATTGTTTACATGATGCCCAGATAATTTTTATATTTTCCTGCATTAGAAATACTCTTGAAGTTTAACTTGCCTGTGTTTTCAAAAACGTGCATCAGTCTTTTACTGCTATGTGCAGTGTATTTCTTGTCCAGCTATGGCCGTTTCCTATGATTTCTTCCCTCTTTTACATGTAACGGCAAGATTCTTAAATAGGTCACTGAGGGAACTTACTGATGTCTGCAGTACACTGTCATTAATATCACAAATAGAAGACTCTCATTTTTGGTTCCATGTAGAACATGACACAGAACCTGTGATCCCATAGTGTTTTGATAGCCCTTGTCTCCCCTGAAGCTACCCATACACTTACTAGTGAACATGCAAATTAGGCTCAAAAGTTAAGTATGCATTGAGGATAACTTGGTAATTTTAACAGCCACTCTGCACAAGATACATTGCAAATAAGAATATATTTTCCACCCTCCTTCCTTTTCCATGGTTCACTCAAGGAAAAGATACGATATCATTTCTAGTATTGTTGTTGCTGTTGTTGCTGTTGCTGTTGTTGTTATTGTTATTACTACTGCTACTACTACAATTTTCATTGCTCTTATTAATTGGTAGCCAATACATGACCTTAGCTGGTCTTTGACTGAATCTTGCTTCAGTGATGAAATAGGATAGAGATATCAGCAATCTTGTAAAAGAAGGATCAGTCTCTTTCTCTTCCTTATGGTCAGCCAATTCAACTTCCTGAGTGCTACTGATATAGCACGCAGTTTGTGCTCACTTAAATACAACTTAAGCTATAAGATTCCAGCTTTGGAAGAAGAGAGATGGCTCTTTTTATCATGTTAAATGAGTACAGTATCCCTTGCCCGACAGAGACAGATAAGATTTAATGTATTTATTTATTTAACTGATTGCTTCTTAAATGCTATGAAGTGAACGATATAGTTTGAGAGAAAAGTCTTGATGATAGCCATAATTATTACATACATTTCTGTGGTAATTGGGAGATGTAATGGGAAAGTACAGTGTCAGAACTGCTAAAGTGCTTTAATACAAAATCCTGCAGCAAGGTTCAGCCTGTGTTCACACTGAAAGCCACCATCAAGTTGCAGATGAATGCCTGGGCCTTGAGACTGTGGAATACAGAAGCTCTAGTTGGCCCTGTACTCCCAACTGCTCCAGTGTGTTAACAATTCTCCACATCAAAGGCACAACAAACTTGAATCTGATTACAGATAGATGAAGGCAATTCTACTGACAGTCAGAAAGTGACAATGACCAATTTTAAGTCACCTGCAGCAAATTTTTGTTTCTTCCCCTCCACTCTGTAACATTTAACATTTTTCTTGGACTTTTTGTCAGAGGCCTGACACACAGCTTTTCCTCATTGCAGATGAAATGCAATACAGCATGAGGTTTCGAGCAACATGTCCTATGTATACCAACTAAGGATGAAAACTCACTTGTGAAAAACATCTACGTCTCAGGTAGAACCTTGCAAACACAGCTATTGCTGAAAACTGCCCGTGACACACAGGACTGGATGTAAGACCAGACTAGTCCTCAGCACTCATGTGACAGGAATTATGCTTGGTGTCATGACTTGTACTAAATTTTCCTCAAACTTGTCATATATTTTGTTATGAGGGATGTCAGAAAGATTCAGACTGTCATATGAGCTTGTCCACTGAGGATGTTTAATACTAGACACAAGGTTTTGGCCCAAGAATTACTTGAGCTTCTTAGTGCTGCACTTTGAAAATACTATAAAATTTCTCCATTCTTCTGCTAATCCCTCTGGCCACAATTCTGTGCTCACTGTTGGAGACAAAACATTTTAGAAGAAAATTTTTTTGTCTCTGAACCAACATGGATTTGACAGATAATCTGCTCAGTAGAAAAAAATTTGGGGGATGGTTGCACTCAAAGTGCTGTGGAGAGCAGTTGTCCATATTGGGACTGCCACGTTTTGGCACCTCTGTCAGTGGGATCAGTGGGATGGACAGTGGGATCGAGGGCACCCTCAGCAAGTTTGCTGATGACACTGAGCTGTGTGGGGTGGTCGACACAGGGCAGGGATGGGATGGTATCCACAGGAACCTGGACAGGCTTGAGAGGCTGGACCATGCCTGGAGGTCATGGAGGTCAACATGGCCAAATACAAGGTCCTTCACATGGGTCAGGGCAATTCCAAGCACAAGTACAGACTGGACAGAGAATGGATCAAGACCAGCCTAGGAGAAAAAGTCTTGGGCATGTTTGTGGTCAAAAAGCTTAACATGAAAAACAACACCTGCTTGGGGCCCAGAAAACCAACCACATCCTGGGCTTTATTAAGAATCCTGACCAACAGGCCAAGGAAGGTGATTCTCCCCATTTATGTTGCTCTCATGAGACCTCACCTGGAGTATTCTGTCCAGCTCTGGGGTCCAAAACAGTAGAAACATGTGGTTCTGCTGGAACAAATCCAGAGGACAAGCACTAAGCTGACCACAAAGATGAAACACCTCTTCTGTTAAGACAGGATGAGAAAGCTGGGATTGTTTGGCCTAGAGAAGACAACACTCCAGGGAGACCTCATTGCTGCCTTCCGGTACCTGAAAGGGGCTTACGAGAAGGCTGAAGAGAGACTTTTCACAAGGGGGAATTGAGAAAAGTTGAATTAAGTTGAAGGAGGATAGGTTTAGATAAGATATTAGAAAGAAATTTATAATCCTACAGAATGACATCTTCTCAAAAACCACAATGCTTATGACCATCATGTATAATATTTCCATATCACCATGTACATGTAGCATTATCTGATTTTGAGGTAAAACCTCAAAACTACTGAGGAAACATTAGATTAAATTACTTTTAAGATACGTTGAGACCAGTCAAAACTGGTGTTGATTTTTGATACACGTTGAGCTGGCCGTTTTGGTAGGTTGACAAGTAAAATATCCTTATTTTAACCACAGGTAATTTAGGAGTAAAATTTTCAAACTGAAGTAAGGGAAATTTAAGGTATTTGGAAAAGCCTTGTAAACACTAAGAGCTCTGAAGTAAACTGATTTGGATAATTATACAGTTTATTGGGTTTTAGGCATGTAAGAGCTGTCAGGAATGGTTTACCTTGCTGATTCTGCCACAAAGAGGAGCACGGAGTAGATCTCTTCCAAAGTTCTCATAGGGATATTTTGTATGATCCAACTAACCATCTACTGAATCTGTAAAAAACACAGGACAGTTAGCTGCAGGCCTAACCTCCAGGTATTATCAACGATTTCAAACTCAAGCCAGAAATATGTAGAGATCCTCTTAAAATTATCCAGAGCCATAGTTGCCCAATTACTTCACACAAACCTGTTGCAACAGAAAAGAAACATTACTAGTTAAAATCTTTCTAAGTAAAAGAAATCAGAGTGACTAAAAGCAGACAAAGAACAAGTTTTTTCAACAGGGCACACACTTATGGGAAACGTCGGCAAGTTGGTGTTTAGTCCCATCTTACTAACCTTTGTAGAGAGATGCAACCTAGGTCTGAGTCAAGCTTCCATTGCAGGAGACAATACTGACAGGAGCAGTTACAACACGAGAAGGTCAGTACCCACTTCCTTTTAACACTCAGTAACTTGCATAAAAGCAAAAGATAATTTCCATAGATAATTGCTGTATTTTTCAGTGGTTCTTGCAGGAATAATGCCACAATGAATAAACCCTTCATTAACCCACTCCTCCTCAAAATGCATGTCCTAATAGGAGTTGATTTATAGATATTCTTCAAGACAATTGACTTATTTCAGCTTTAACAGTACTATAAATTAACTTGTAAATAAAATCACAGAATAACAAAATGGTTCAGGTTGGAAGGGAACTTAAAGATCAGCTAATTTCCCCCCTTCCTGTCATGAGAAATGAGAAGTGACACCTCCAACTTGTCCAGATTGCTCAGTGCCCTGTCCAACTTGGGCCCTGTCCAACACTTCCAGAGATGAGTCATCCACACCTTCTCTGAGTAACCTGTTCCAGTGCCTCACCACACTCACAATGAAGATTTTCTTCCACAAATTTTTCATATTTAAGTTTTGATTTGATGGCAGCTTAATAATGTGTAGTGTTCATTTCATGTTTGTTTTCTTCTGTTAATTTTAAACTAAGTGTGGTAGTTGATCAAATAACAGACTGACCCTGCATTAAATAGAGTCCTGTATTTTTACCGGGGGACAGCTCAGCCACTTACAGTTTCTTCTTCTGACACTCTGTATCACCATCTTATATATGCAGTGAAAAGGACTGTTCTAGGAAGGAGGGAAAATACACAATGTTCATGACTATTCTGTTACTGCTTGGATTCTCCAAGCATGGCAAGGATTCTGCATAACTAAAATACAGGGAGAAGAGGGAAAATTATCCTTCCAGTTAATTGTAGCACTGTCCTGGTTTGGACAGGTGTCTACTCAGGAAGGCAGGAGTCCCCCTCCCACCCCGGAATGGAAAAATGTAACCCCCTTCCTCCTGAATTATTATAATTTTGAAAATGAGGGGCTTTCAGGCAAATATATGAGAAATAGGAATAACAGGTCTTTACTTATATATATATATACATATGTACAACAAGGCAAAGCAAAAAAACCAACAATAACTAAGGCAGTAACAAGCAATAGGAATCAGACCCCAGTGACAGCTGCTGGGGCTGTCAGGCACTTTCCCCTTTGCTGCAGGGACGGCCAGAGCTGGCAGGGGCGCTCCGGAGCNCTAACAGATATGTATATATATCATGAAATATATATAATGCTGAACATTATAAATGCCATATTCTTAAATTAATTTTACGTTTATATATATAACGTGTAATAATATTTATATTCAACAGTTATAAATAACACACACAAGCATAGAGGCTTGTACCATTTGTAGACTCCTGCCAAACATTCTACTGTTTTCATTTCTTTAGCTCTGGAGGAGCACTGATGTTATTCATTGCTGTTTCTTCTACAACTTAGGTTAGAAGTTTGCTTAATCAACAACCATCAGAGATAATGCCCATCTCTAAAGTCCACAGCCCTTACAACGCCATCTGACCAAGTTTTGTACTTCAAAATCATTGAGGCAGATGTTCTCATTTCACTGTCTATTTGGCAGCTACAAGTTTGCTCTTCATCACAAAAGTACAATTGTTAACCACAGCTGCTCCTCTTATCAAAACTCCATTGGTTTAGATGCCAAAAAATAAAAGATAATACACATTAATGATCCAGTATGATTAGTTATCTCTTCTTTGATATGGTGGGGTATTACAGAGAACAATAAATAAATGAGAGTGTCATCATTAAAGTACTGTTATACATACTTCTAAGATACATCTTAAGGAGGTTAGGCTCATGTTCTTTACTGAAGAGATAGAATTCAAGGAGTAATTTATTAGAAAATAAAGTAAAAATTATACAGGTTTTCATTTGGAGGATTTTGTTTTCTTCAGTCTAAAGGAAGGAACGAACATGAACAAAAACCCTGCAAGCATACTGAAGGCAGAAGCAAAAATCACAGCTAATATCTCAAGACCATGTGTGTCACGTAAGACCCATCAGGGAAAATCGTCTTCTTTTTGGGTAGGCAAAGATAGACAGTTACTGAGTGCCAAGCCTTGTGACAGAGGGAAAATTTGAGCTGCTGCGTCCTTAGTACTCATAACAAGGGGCAGCTGGCATCTGAGCTAGTAGCAGTAGGGCATAGTCCTTGAAGTACGTCATCATGATGGTATTTCAGAACACAGCACATCTTTCTCACTCAAAAGGCTAAGGAAGGAATTAGAAGTAAATTGATATTTACCCATTTGGAATACAGTCTCTAAACAAAACTCTGTTATTTTAATTCAGTAAACAAAGTTAGGGAGAAAAACATAGTAATTGTCTATTGTGCTTTGGAAGAAAATACTGTATGTATTCCAGAGAAGCATAACATGAACATTGCCAATGCACTGTAATGACCAACATAAATCCTCATTGTTGTTGAGAAGTGGCAAGATCACCCATGTCAGCAAAGAGCTGCAGAAAGGGGAGAGTGGATACATCTAGAGACACACAAAATTTTCCCTGAAAGTATTTTACCTCAAGTTACTTCTTATTTAAGAAAATTGTTAGCTCAGAGCTACAATGCATGAGAATAATAGGGATTGTAACTACACTGTAGAGCAAAATTAGAGCCTTAATCTTTACTTAGAAGGTATGCCCTGAGCACAGCAAGATGATATATGGATTTTTATGAATAGGAGATCACTGTAAAAAACAGCTAGGCCAGGACAGGCATCATATTATGAAAGCAATCGAAAAGTTTAAATGTGACTAGATGAGGAACCCAGCAGTGGTAATAAGGAGTATTTAGAAGAATGAGTTAAATTAAGTTTGCAGAACCTCACAGCAAAGTTTAAATTTAAGTTTTGGGCAGTGTCTGGGCCCTAGGGAGAAGTTGAAATTTTCTTTAAAATCAATCCTAGAAGCCTGCTGCTATTGGCTTCTAAATATTAAATTAAATGTGATTTTTGTTTGTTTCAAGCCCTCACAGACTGTCCACACTGTAAACATTTTCCTGGTAACATTATTGCGTTTTATGTAAATATGGAGAATTTTCTTAACTTGAGCCAGATTACATTTTAAACAAGCACCATGTAACAAGGATGGCCCTAATTAAACAGAGGACTGCTGGCAGTACAATTGCAATACATAGAAATCTTGTGCCATTTCCTGTCTTTTTTTTATTGAGCATGAAATCCAGAACAGATTTCCTGCCACCTAGGTAGAACTGAACAAGACACACTCTCACTCTTAGTCTTCCTTGCAAATGCATAAGCCAGTAGTGTATGAAGTCACAGCACTGGCTGTGGGTCTGTGCAGCAATCTGTGCTTACCTGGGTACATGACGGACCCTGTGCCAACCCAGGTGCTTCTACAGGGAACATTCAGACAGTTTAGCATGCATTGTACACCAGATCTCTAACATTCAACAAACAGGAAATCCAGAGATTTTCTGAGGGAAGAAGGCATCTTCACTGATGCCACACAGTATCAGACTTCACTTTTTGGAAGAATGGCAACTTATAACCAATAGTGGAAGTAGTTAACAAGGTGCAAACAGGGAAAATAGATCTGAAGTAGTCCATTTTTTTAATGACATGTTCAGGTCAGGCCCTGACTCTGCCCTAAATATTGCTTTCTAGAAAGACCAATAAGAGCAACAGAAGCATAAAAATCAGAAGCAAATAATGAAGTCAAGACTTCAAAAAGAGGAGTTGAAGTAGAAAATGCAAGAAGCTGGCTGCACAGTGGGCTGGCAGACCTGGTTTTGTGCAATTATCTGTACTTTAACTTACTGTCTGCAGTGATCATGAGAACTCCATCAGTACGATCATTCCCTGGAAACACTACACGCTCTTGAATGAACCACTGCTTCCACACTCCCACGACAGTTGTGCCTTTGATTATGAGTATTTGAACAATAGTTTTTTATGCATATTCAGTTGTAGAACTTTTCAGTAATTACACTTGCAAACAAGACAATTATCTTCTAATCTTTCTTCACATATCCAAGAAGCATGAAACTAGAATGAAATATGACTTCATATATTTCTGTATCATGGCTGTATTCTCTCAACCAGTTTGTAAGTGGCTATGGCCTGACTTATGCTCGACTACAGTGTATACACTTGAAAATGATCTTATCTTGACAGGAGTAGTTGAAGAGAGAGTAGGTCCAGTTTCATCCCAGTTACATGGGTTATTCAAAATTGTATTGTTTCTGGTTTAATGCAAATCTTAGTTTCAGCTTTCTTAATTTTTCACTGTAGCTAAAAGTCAGAGTGTTTTTCACTCTCTTTGAAGGACCAAAATCAAGTCAGTCCCTATGTTTCTGAATAGTAAAACTTCTTTCAGTTGCTCAGAATAAGGCACATTGCTTCTCCTCTGATAGAGTTTAATTCTCTTTTTTTCTGGTGACAGCATCTGTAGTGTCTACAGTATTCTACCATGAAGATGCAAATCAAAAATTTCTAGTTTTTTACTCCTACTTAGAAGTTGGAGCAAGACATTCGTTCACCTTTTGCCACAGAATGCTTTTCTCAAAGTTATTTTGTACAGATACGTAAGAAATTGGTGTTTATGTCCAGGGCAATGATTAAATTCCTGAATAGCACCAGGCCTAATATGGAACTCCTGTCTGTTCAGTTGTTTTTTCCCTGATTACTACCTCTTGACAATGGGTATATTATTTAACATGTGTTTTACTGCTACTTCATAATTTTGATTAACTGCAATAAGATATGATGACTAATGGAAAGTTTATAAAATGTAGTATATCTACACATTACTTTTATCTGTCAAAGTTTTTATCTTATTAAAGAAAATCTAATTTACTTCATAAGGTCCAAATTTCCTTTGAGGGATTCCTATTAGCTATTACAGTACTTTCATTCTCTGGTTCACAAATCTTTCTGCAGAAATTATATAATACTGGCTGTTTTATATACCATGGAGTTGTTCCACATGCCTTTCAGATGATAACTACAATTTTGTAATCTGCTTTGTGTCAGGGATAGGATTTAATTCAATAATTTTGAATATAGTCTGTGTAGATAGTTCCCAAAGGATTAATAAAAACAAACCCACCATCAACATGCATAATTTTCTGAATATAAGTTCATATCCTCATTTCTATTGAATCTGCAAATGGCTAAAAATTATTCGTCTAATCACTAGGACAATAGTTTGCTGCAGGAACATGGCAAGTAAGAAAATTCATGCTGGTTTTGTTGCTTATGAATCACTTACTAATGAGTCACACACAAAATTTGGCAGTAGTCAGTAAAACAACCAAGCAACTAATTACTGAATCTCTCTGGAAATTTACAGTTAATTTTCTATTTACCTAGTATTTATTGCTACTAATACTATTTTATCTTGAGCTGGAGATATAAACCTGATAATTTTCTATTCCAGACCTTTTGTCCAAGGTATAATCCATACCTTTACCATCTCTGACAGAAGTTCATCCACCAGTTTAGCATATCTACTTATGGAAGTTCTTCTGCTTTTTCAAGTAGCTTGCTTGTGTGTTGACCTGGCCTTTCGGTGTGGAAGTTCTTCTTAGTATCTAATATAAATGGTCCCTGCTACCAATTAATCTAACTAATTCACATTCTGTCTATTACAGAGATGAAAACCATTGATCACCATCCTCTTTGGAATAACCTTTTATGCATTTAAAGCATGTTATCATGGCCCTTCTTCATTTTTCTCTTTACCAGACTAAACAAATGAAATTCTTTCATACCTGCCTTGGAAGTCATGTTTTCTAAACTGCTTATCATCTGTATTATTTATGACAAGTTATCTCCAATTTCTATTTCTTTCAGCAAAAGTGTCCCCTCCCCTGAAAGTGCTCACCAGTATAAGGTAGCATGAAATAAACACATCTTAAGTCTAATGAGAGACATGGTTTAAATAACTTTCTGAAACATCATTTGCCTCTTTTATAAATAACGTTCAGTTGCAAATCTGGCTCCAACTTCTTTCCTGCATTTTCCAAGCCAGTCCTTGCACATTTCCTATTTATGTAGTCAGTGAACAATAGGTAAGATAACTTTCAACCATCAGTGACCTCACTTTATATCAGTTTCATTGACAACCATAAGTCCTTAACTTGACTGACCATAGAACAGAGAACTGCATGCAAAGCATCTAAACAGTACAGATAAATATTAATCCAGACTCAGTGCCAAAATTTTTATGAACTAAGAATTTCCTCTCTCTGCCTTACAACATTACTCAGTACCCACTTGTAGCTATGTCCTACCCTATTCTTGCCCTAACAATTTAGTTAACACACTTGCTTCTTGAGATCCCGAAAGTAAGTCAAGCTAAATTGGCTCAGTTTTCATACAAACCTCATATAGACAAGTGTTTAATTTAGTTAGTTTACTCTAACATGTAACACATGTAATATGTTTATGTTATTCTAACACTTGCCAAGCCAAGCCAAGCTAACAGTCAGCTAACTGCATCTGTAATAATCTAGATCTGTCTTACAAATCCCAGATATTGTTTTAAATATCCCTAAATAAGTAGTTAGCCTGTCTGTTGAAACAGGATATTTTCTGAACATTGCTCCTAATATTATATAATAAAAAACCCCAGGCATGTCATTTATCATTATATATTAGTTAATTGAGTTAGTTAATGATAGTTAATTGAGTTCAGCTTTAGAAAGACTTTAAGGTTTTTGTTTCTCTGCCTTAGGACAAGACTGATGGAGTACGTCCCTGAAATGCTCCCTATTCAGTTGGATACTAGGGACAATTTCTTTGCTGAAAGGGTTTCCAATCTTGAGATTGGAACAGGATGTGCAGGGAACTGGTTGAGTCACCACCCTGCACAAGGCTGAAAGATGTGTAGCTGTGGCACTTTGGGACATGGTTTAGTGGTAGATATGGCAGTGCTGGGTTTATGGTTGGACTAGATGATCTAAAAGGTATTTTCAAGCTAAATGGTGGTATGAGTCTCGAATATTTTAAGGAAGATTAGTGTCACATTTTAGGATGCTTATCTTGAACTCAACAGAGGAGAAAAAGGAAAAGAATTTTCATAATTTTGTGCCACTCAGAAATTTTCTGCTAATTACTTTTCAGATGGAAAATTAACTTTCATTGGACTTAGTAAACAAAAGGCCAGATTTCAAAGTGATAAATAATAGTGTTCAAACAATATTCATCATTAAAAACTCGCTATTGTTTAACAATATGACAGCGGCTTACTCTGAACAACTCTAGAACCAATATGGTTTGAAAAGGGGATGTGAAGGCTGGTAAGAAGTTTGAATTTCATTCTGTTATGTTCCTTGTGATGATATGTCCAACTTCAGACATATCAAGTGATTGTGATGCCTCCATCAAGCTGCTTTTTAGTGTAGAGAATGTCCTGAATGCAAGGAACAGAGCCTAGGACTCTGTCCTTGACTACATCCTCATCCCATTGCTGTGCAGACCATCAAGAATAAACTTCAATTCTTCCCCTTAATTTTAAGGGAACTAATATTCTTCATGCAGGTTTTTAACTGTATTTGCAAGACTAAATACCAAGAAATTGCCTTAATTGCCTATCACTTATTTAACTGTCACTATGCATTTAGTAGATAGGTTTTATAAGTAATGTCTTACTTAGCTTTCTTTTTTTTAAGATCACATACCATGCACTTCTAACCTATGCCCCGCAGTGTTAATTCCATACAGGAAAAATCAGACCATCAGTATAAAAAAAAAAAAATTCTTTGTTTTCTTCTTTCACGATTCCATTAACCTATTGAAAAAAAGCAGGAAGTCCTCAGCAGCAAGGTGTAGTGGTTTGATTCACATTTTCCCCTTTTCTGTGAGATAAGAACAGGGAGGAATACAAAGCAGGCACCAAACTTAAAGAATATAATGAAGTTTATTACTACAACTAAAAGTAAAGTGGAATAAAAAGGAATTAAAGCAAATTAGCCCTTTTTTTCTCCAGCCCCTCCTCCATCCACCTGTAAT
>VYZQ01019392.1:25573-44498 GCA_013400655.1 Mystacornis crossleyi
CACCCCTGGGCCTGGGGCTGTGGCCCCCCCACCCCCGGGGCTGAGGGGAGGTAGGTGAAGGTCATGGCCCCACAGCGAAGCTGGACCATGGCCCGGCCTGGCCTCCCACCAGGCCTGCACCTGGGTTCGCGTTGGCAGGGCCCAGCAGGGCCCCGCCGGGCCAGCCCAGCCCCCCCACACGGGGCTGAGCGGGCCCTCTGTTACCTCTGTCTTCGCCGGAAGAGCAAGAGAGAGATTCCCGCCCTTCATCTCCTTTTAATCTGAATTCACGGGGCATACCCCTTCTCTAAGTGGCTCAATAGAGCTGTCGATATTCAAATTAGTTGATTGATTGGTTCTGTCCAGTTCTGGAGGAAATTACAGCACCTGTTGCTGCAAACCACTTCCTCCAGGAAGCAGAGCCAAAAGGAAGAAAAAATCTGAAAAGCAGGAAGAGGTGTCAACCCATGACAAAGGTCTGTAACACTTTGCAAAATTTATAGGTAGAAAGAAGGCACCCTTCAATTTTGCAAGACATGTTTTAGAAAACATTGTATTTACACCTTCTAACACTTCTGCTACATGCAGTCTGGGATGTTCTCTATGCCACCGTTTCAGTGAAACAAAAGGTTAAAATACTCATGACACAGGTCGGAAGGGAATGGAAGTGAGAAAGATCTTTAAAACGCGTTGGGTTGTGTTTAGGTGATAAATGAGCAGTATGAAGATTAGCTTATCTTAGACTAGAAATCTGCAGAGGCTCTGACATTTTGGTGCATGCTGAGAGCAGGCTGCTGAATATAAACAGTGTCTTACTGAAACCTGCTTGATGCTGAAACTAAGATGTCAAGACTCGTGCCCTGATGTGATTTAAATCTGTTTCTTTAATTAAAAAATTACTTGTTGGGTTTTCAATTATTTAATTCTGAACTTAGAGTCTCAAAAAAACCTTGTTTTTAAACTGTGTCTCAGCATTGTGTTTGAGAGTTATGAGCTCTGAAATATTAAGGAACCTCAAATGAGGTTTTTTAACCTGACAAAAGCAGGTTAAAAAATATAAAAGTCTTAGCTTATTTGGCTTTGACAGAATGAAACTGAAGCTAAGGAGAATGGGGAAAGTCCATATTAAACACATTATTGCAGCCTTAGGCTCCACTTCGAAGGGCAACTGTTGAGTGCAAGATCCTCGTGTCACCGCAAACCAAAACCTATCCCTCTTTGAAATGTTTACTGTAGAAGACAGGAAATCTGTTTGCAATCTTAAACACAGACCAAACTTTTCAAAAGATGTCTCTAGTGTGTAAGCATAAAGATAATCTTGTAAGTAAGGAACTGGACTGGAATTCTGACCTCAAATCTCAGCTGCCAGAGTGGCTGTGTAAGACCTTGGCAAGACAGGTAGAGACAAATATAAATAAAAATGCCTATGAGAAAGTTTCAAGACTGTATATGTGGCAGATATGGTGACTGCTTCAAAATTTGTAATCTTATTTACCTGCTTTTCAGAAATACCATGTAGTTAGAAGGTAGGTTTTTATAAGAAATGTATTACTCAGCTTTCTTCTCTTTACGATCACACACCATGCACTTCTATGCTTCTCATCTAACAACCTTTATTTGGTTATTGCTTAAATTCCATGGGAACTTTTCTCTTTTTGGTCAGGATTCCCAACTCTCTTTGTGCTGTACATCTTACAGTGATCCACCATCTAAGCTTCAAGCTGCCTCCTAAGGATGCTTTTCTTCTATGTGATGTACTCACAGGAGCTGAAGATTTGGACAGCTAATCTTACATCAGCAAAAAACCCCAACAAAATATATACAGCCATTGTGATGTGACAGAGAGTGAAAGTTTCTCCCACAAGGGTGGATGAATCCCTGAAAATGTCATGTTTACCAGAGTTCTGAGAACACATTTCTGAGTGATAGATAAGGAAACCAACTCTTCCAGTCACTGTGTTGTGGAAGACGGCAGATATATTTGAGGCAACAAATAAAAGTAAGGTGTTGTCATTAAAAGTTATGACTTCTCTAAGTTTAGGCATTATTTTAAGCAATCAGTATTTACATAAAAAACAATAATTGACATTTTCTACTCTTTGCCTTCTACAGAGAGAAAGTAGCTGCTTTTTTGTTATTTCTTTGGTCAAGCTGGACTCACTGGTATGAATTAAGTCCTCAGATCAAGATGAGGTCAGTCTGTCTAAAGGCAGTTAAGCATATTTCAGGAATCTCATACTGAAGCTCTGAAGTGCAGCTCATCCATTCTGACCCCAAGGAGGTCTGTATGGGGTTTATAAGTTCTTGTGTTTTACAAGCCCATCTTTAAATGCGTTGTTTGATGCTGTTATTCAATGCTTAGGTTCAGAACATTGTTCCTGGATGTTCACCCAAATCAAAATACCACGGCATTAAACATTTTCAGGCAAATATAATATCTAGAGATGTTCCACATGTTTGGCCGACAGAGAACAGCTTATAACACTACAGCAATTACATCCTCTACAGATGGCACATGTTGTACGGATTACAATGCTGCTTGTTCTGTTGCTGTGGACTCAATTTGAATTGTCTGTGAAACATTTAAATCATAAATCAATTCTTCTCCCTCTCAAATTAAAATAAAAATGCATTTCAAAGGGAATTTTGTGCAAGATGGCAAGAGTCAGGGATCTAGGGTAACCTTTCAGTTTGTATCAAGGACAAGGGGCCTGCCTAATAAAAAAAAGAGGAAGTGGCCTCTTTTATTTAACAATTTTTTTCTCCTGACCTCATACATCAGAAAGAAAATCTTCATTAGAACAAACTATAATGGAAGGCAGACTGTGTTCAACCATGTCTTATATAGATCTTCAGGGCTGGAAATTGTTCCCAAGAACAGCTTTTCCATGAGTGGAAAACTGAGCCAAACTCTTACTCTTAAAGCCAAACTGTTCATGGCTAGAAGAATTGTAAAACATTATAACAAAATGGTTTTCAAACTGAGCATTGAGCCAGATGACAAGGTAATGTCATGGCTTGATCAAGCTTTATATAACTGTTTAGGTATGTGGCAACATTAACTGTCAGTTACTCTCACTCACATTTACCTTTATCCATGAACTGATCATCAGAATTACTGTATTTAGAGAAACGCTTTAGATAAAAATGTCAAAAGATTTATGAAAAAAATCTATCTTTTAATCTTGCTCTTGTGTTGCAATTACTCCCAGACCTTATTGCGGTTTCCTGCACAGAATTATATCCTTAAGCACACCAGTCCAGCATTTAATACAGATGCAGGACAATAAAAAGTCAGCAGCAGGAGACAATATGTTATATATGTGCAGTTAACTTTACACAATGCTGGAAAATATTGGCAAGTGGCACTTAATTATGTTACCCCTGGATTCTTAAAATGTACCACAAAGAACACTAAGGAACAAAGTACTTGTTTACAGTAGTTGGGTTTAGGAATGTTTTTTGGAGGTACAGCCTTTACACATTAGAATACAACATCATTACGTTCCAATTTTGCTAATACAATTACACTTTCTTGCTTGTGTTCTTTGCTTGCTCTTAATTTCCAATTAATAACAAAAAGTGGTTTCATTTGAGACATCTGAGAAATTATTCCAGACATATTTATTTCCAGTGTTTTTAGCATGTTGGCTCTGGGTGTGAGGTAGAGGAAGGCAGAGGATTTTCTGCTCCATTGCACATTGCCTAGATCTGGAAGTAGTATCAGTGATGGAAAGAACCCTATAAAACAAAAGGCAGTCTACAGACGTATCACCAGCAGGACATTTTACGTGCAGCCTATTAAGAATACAGCCTAACATGAAAATGCTGGAAATGCTAAATTGAAAGGTTTACAGTAAAAAAAAGTGATGATCTGATGGTCAAACCTTTGCATTTTCTACTTGATGGTACACTCAGATCCTAATGACTTATTCCCATCTAGGTAATATTGACCAAACATGTATGCAGAAACCATATCTCATTTATTTTATGCCTGATAAAGTGTTCTAACAAGAAATTTAGCTGGCTAAGCACAGTCATATCCCTTACTTAACGCAACAAGAGCAAAACTCACCACCTGGCAGTAACTGTCTGATCTTGTGCAAGAATAATTTTATATATTAACATAAAGAAAAATACTCAGGACAATAAGCACCATCTGAAAATTGTAACTAGTATGTACGCTGTGCAATCCCTCCTGTCTGAGAAAGAGTAGTTTAGGGTCTGATTCAAAGGTCTCTGCAGGCATTAAAAATTCTTAAAATATTTGATCAGAAATTTTCAGTTTAAGGTGAAAATGGTAAAAAGAGATAACTGTGAAATACTTTATTTTAATTTATTAAAATGCCTGCCACCTACAAAAAATTCTCATAGGTATTTACTTACTTTTTCATCAATGGCAGGCTGACATTTACTTAGTTTTATGATTGCATTTTACTAGAAAATTAAATCTATAATATGTTAATTCCACATGAATTCCACAGAATTTGACAATGCTGTACTTTCAATACTCTGAATATATCTTAAGAAATGCTGCCTTTACTTTCACTGAGCGCAACAGACAGCATAATTCTGTTCCATGAAAAACCATTTTTGTTGCTACTCTGGCAGAAGTGCTACTGAGTTATTACTGGGTTCTATATTGTTAACTTTTGAGTCACACGTTTTTTCTTACCAGCCCCATATTTTGACTTTATTGACAACATTCTAGTTTTGCCAGCTTGGTTTTAAAATACTCGTTTCAAAATCTTCAGAAAAACAGCCATTCCTGCCATTCTCTTTTTAATTTTCGCATTACTACCAGAACTGCACATAGCCACAAAATTTCTGTTGGCAATTCATAAGCATACGTGGAGATGTGGAGTGTGCATGACACAAGGCTGTGTTCAAGGGTCTACAGTTCTCTTAACCCCTCCTTCTGAATCCAATCTGACTAACAGAATAAAAAATTCTGGGATTATTTTTGTGTTCAGATTTGTTTAGGACATTGACATTTGGTTTCAGTTCTAAAGGAAACCACAGAGAAACCTTTGACTAGACCCCTCTCTGACATGAGATACTGATCCACTCACGTTCCGTGGCATCTCTGCTACCTTATACCTGTTTAGGATCTGTGTCAGCATGTCTGTGTTAACTCCAAGGTACAACCTGAATCTGTGTTGAGTTCTCCTGCATAATGAAAGCTGCAAAATGAGCTAAAAAAAAAGACATTGCAATGTGAGAAACTGGTATGTTTTCCCTCCAAGCCTTACTCAAGTTAAAATGGCTGTTGTCTCTGAAAACCTGAAGGTGTGTTCAAAGTTCAAAATGTAATTCACAGAAAATGAAGACAGAACAGAATTAAAGTCACATAAACCAAACAACTTTTATAACATTTAGATCCGTCATCCAGAAAAAGAACTGAGAAGTCTTGTCTCACAAGCTTGCCCTAAAAAATTGGAAGAAAAGAAAGGAATTCTGCCCCTTATCAGCCTGCTCGAAACCTCTCAGTGTGTACCTGTACTCAGAGATCTGTATGGCTTAAATAAAATTCACCTTTTTGTAACATTCAGTCTCCTTCATATAAAAAAGAAAAAGAAAAAAAGGAAAGAATTATGCCAGTGGGCATTCCCTGTCCTCATAAAGTAAATAATACATGTTGATCCAGGTATTTTACAAAGAATTTGCAGTTAGGCTGGGAGCCCAGAAGATGAATACTTGTTTTCCATGTATTAGTTTAGTAGATGATGACACATTAAAATTAATTCTTTATTTTGTTTATATGCTCTTAAAAATTAATTACAGTTTGAGAACACATACATACATATCTTCAGACACTTAGGAATTTCATTGCAATGCAACAATTTAGTGTAATCACACACCACTGGAAAAGCAGGATGCAGATGTTGATCCGTACCATATCAATTGGTGTTTGACTAGGATTTGCTCATGACATCTGGAAGAATGCTATCGTTCTTTGTAGGAATGGTACAGTAATACTGTAGGTTTATCTTACTTTAATTGCAACGGACAGTCTGTCAAACCACAAAGATGTAAATAATTAAATTTGACTTTGATCATTCAACATCATTCTAGCTCATTAAGCAGATACATTTGCAGTTTTCACTGCCTTTTCAGAGATAATAGATCTTTTTTTTCATATATTTTGCTTAAACAAAAAGTGTGCTAAATAGAAAACTAGTTCTTGAAATACATTTTTAAACCCACTGGTTCAGAGGATATAAATAGCTTTATAAAATACATGTTTATCTGATTCTCCAGCCATCTAAATGGCAACAGGGACCCTTCTCTATTCAGCGTATAAACTAACATTTTAGGATGATATAAGTCAATCTCCGAAGGTAACAACTTCCTACCATTGACCATCAGGGGTAGTCACTCAGATTAAGAGAACAGGTGAGGGAAATCTCACCCTTAGCTTTTCCACAGAATGGAATACATACTTTCAGATATACCAACAGGCATTCTTTGGGCAATGACACTTTGTAGCCATGAAAAAAGACCAAAAACAAGAACAAAACAAAAGACACTCAAAACAAGTGATAGGTAGTACTACTACTCTGCAGTTTCTCTGGGAAGTATTTTGCAGAAACAATATACACATCCACAAAATTTATGGGTTTCTGACTGAGGAAGATTACAAAATACCAGCTGGATAAGAGAGATTACAAAAAACCTTTGGTATGATTACACTACGGATATCCTTGTGGAAGTCACTTCTAAAGACATATCTATTCAGAAAGCTAAAATCTTGCTACTATTTCTTGCATAGTGTATCAAGAACTGGAGACCTGAGCGGAGTTCTATTCTGCCTATGAAAAGGCACAAAGCATTTGAACAAACCACATATTTTCAATGAGTTAAACCTACTGAAACATTTGAAACTCCTTACAAGATTTTTCAGTTAAGTAATTTTAAACCTCTATCATCTACTGACATGCAACATCCAGCCCATAATATGTGTGAGCATTACCAGGTAGTTAAATTTACACAAGCAAAAGCTAAAGCAGGTCTCTTCAATATTCCATATTAGCTACTGCTGTTTAAAATTTCCTTTTTATAATAGCTGTTGCATATTAAACTACATAAACCACTATATATCCTATATACACTTATATACTATATATATTCTCAATTATTCTTTTACTGATCTTTATTGTTCAAAGTGAAAAGATACAATACATGAAACTCTAAAGGGTACAGTGAAATATGTTAACCTGCAAGCTGCTTGTAAGACAAATTAATCATGATGTACAGGAATGTTCTGATTTTGCCTAGAATGATTTTCTTCAAAGTAGCTGCTACAGGGCTGTGTTTTGTATTTGTGCTGAGAGCAGTGTTGACTATGCAGGGATGTTTTAGCCACACAGGGTCAAGGCCGTTTTTGTTTCTCACCCCACTCCACCCCACCCCACCCCACCCCACCCCACTAGTGAGGAGGCTGGAGGTGCATGAGAAGCTGGGATGGGACACAGCCAGGGCAGCTGATCCCAGCTGACCACGGGGATATTCCATCCCATAGGGCATCATGCTCAGCATGTGAAGCTGATGGAAGGACAAAGGAGGGGACATTTGAAGTGATGACATTTGTCTTCCCAAGTTGCTGTTATGTGTGAGGGATGCTGCTTTCCAGAGCATGGCTGAATACCTGCCTGCCTGTGGGAAATAGTGAATGAATTCTTTGTTTTGTTTTGCTTGTGTATGCAGCTTTTGCTTTCCCTATTAAACTGTCTCTGTTGCAGCCCCTAATTTTTCTCACTTTCACCCTTCTATTGCTCTCCCCTATTCCCCTGTGGGGGAGAGTGAGTGGCTGTGTGGGGCTTAGTTGCCAGTTGGAGTTAAATCATGAAAGTTATTAACCCACTTCTGAAGACACTGAAGTCTCTCAGACTTTGGTCTCCTGACTAACATCACATCCAAGAAGTATACCAGCAATCTGCTTATGTGCACCCCTGTTGTGGCTTATTATTATGTGTCTCAGTGCAGCTTCCACATGTTCCAGTCTTAAAACTGTCTGATATTTCTGGTTGAGTATGTTGTGGCTAAACATGTGCAGGAGCAGTTTTTCCAAAATTATGCATTTAGTTATTTTAAAATGTTTATTTCTCTGAGTAGCCAAAAGTACCAGTCCACAACCACTACAGGGTGGATTGGAAGAGCTTCCAAAATTACATTTAAAAAAACAATGCAATGCTTGAGTTAAGAGAAGTGTCGAAGAACATCTGAAAGCAGTAACTTCCTTTTCCTTTTGTTTTAGTTTTATTTCTGTTTATTCATTTGCACTACTATAATTTGAAAAAGAACCAAACGAGTTTTTCAAATATTATGAAAACAAATATGCTGCTGGATTGAATACCTAACTGTCAGGCTGGGAAAACATTTTTACTACCACATTATAATTCCCTGAAAGATATCAAATGTCTTATTACTGAGTAGGAAATAACTAAGGTTTTAAAGCAGTTCTATTCTGCTTTGCATGGTTTTATTCACGCCTACAGCTTCTGGACTTTCTTTGAGTGTGCAAGAGGGCAAATATATTAAAATGTCATCCTTGCTCATAGAATTCGAGTGATATGAATGGAAAAGAGTCTTTGGCTTTTAGGCAATTTTCTTTAATAATCCTCTCATATTTTAAGGCAGATTTGCTCAGCACTTTGAGAATGAAATCTTCAGTTTGTTTCTCATATTCTTCTTTTCCATTTTTCATTTAGGCCACTCCTATTGAAAGGCTCTCTTTCCATTAAGGATCAAGCAGAACTAACTGACAGACAATAATAACCCCTGCAAAATGTCTCACTTCTATCTTTATTCTCCTTCTACCTTACTGCTGCTTCACTTCAGGAATTACAGCCAATTGTTATTCTTATTATTCAACATTTCTTTACTTACATGCAAGAAACCCCCATTTCCTCCCTTTTTACTTTACTTTCAGTCCTTACTGAAACCAAATTAAATCTGGACTGCTTGCCTCCTCACCTACTCCCCTTTACGGGGTCGCTTGCACGGCAGTGTTTATGCTGTCAGATGCAAGTGCTTCACAGCCACCCCAGTGAAGCTCCAGTCTTATCAGTTGAGAACTTTCCTGAACTGCTGTGGATCAAGACTGCACTCAGACCATTTTTGTGGCAATTGTCTGCTACAGAAAAAGAAAGCATGCACCAAGAGACTACCCATTACCAGCTTATTCTTTGCTTTAAATATGAAGTATCCTTTTTCCTCCTACTACCTAGACATGGTCTGCATACCATTTACCAATAGAGGTGACAGCTGACCCACAAGAGACATACATAAATGAAGGCTGGAATCCATATATTTCTGACTATTCATCAGTCCATAAAACCTAAAAAGAGTACCTCTCAGTTGAACAGATGTTCTGCAGGATTTGACCTGTCCACACAGAAATGGAAAAAAGAAATCGAGCATAGTTGATTTTTGTACAGCAAACAAGCATTGTAACATTTCTAATGAAAATATTTAAAGTTGCACTTTATTTGCCTAAGAATAGAAACAAAAAATTATGGGAGTAGAAAAGTCTCTTAGTTGTAGAATTAATAACTCTTGGTCATGGCTCATTGTTTTAAATAAGGCACGATAATACTTCAAGTTCATTCTGATCTATTAGAATTACAAAATCTGTCTGTGGTCTTAAAAATTAGGTCAATATTAAAAGGCAGGCAAGATTCTGACATGAAAGATTGTTCAGACAAGAGAAAATGTACTCCAAAATCAGATTACAACATGCACTGCAGAACATCCCAATTAATTTCCTAAAACTGAGCAGCTTAAAAGAGAAAAATATTTGGGGAATGGTAAGGCACGAGCAATGTTTACATGTATGAAATTATATTTACATGAAGTATTTATCATTTGAGATACAAACCCTGGAGCACAAATCTCAACTTTGTTGCAGAAGCCTTCAGGTACAGTCTGAAAGTCCTGATGGAGACTTCTAGTCTACGCCACTGCCAAAGTCACTTTTTCCCTTTATCATTCCTCAATGATGCCTTTTGGACCCAATTTTTAAGGTGTTCAGTAATGGAGATCACAGAATAAGCTCAAAAAATATTTGCTCCAGAATTTATCCGTCTTTATAAACGGCAAGATTTCTGTTTCTTGTTCACCTTAAATTTCCCATACTGTTCCACAAACATATCAATTTAAGAAATAAGTTTATTTTCTTAATTTCAATAATCCGTCACATTTGTAGAAAACAAAATCTTTTATTTCTGCATTCTCTTCTAAGTAAGACTAATTAATAATGACTACTCAGTCTTTCCTAATGGAGCATTCCCAGGCTTGGGTGAGCACATATACTGTGATCCATTACCTAAAGCTAACCAGCCACAGCACTGAGTAGTAGGGAACAACTCAATAATGTTAAACACTATTCCATGTTTTATTGAGTTCAGCAGCTCTTACCAAAGCTTCCATCAAGTCCTATGGCATTTTACAATATTCTTGAGGTATTCTACATAGGATCATTAAAACTTAAAGCATAATATTTTGAATAAAAATATAAAATCAGCATATCTTTTAGTTTTCTAAAAGACAGTAAACTGTGGAAGTGTATTTAGCAGAATATATGTAGATACAGACCGTAGCTCATCATACTGAAATTTTTAACGTATTTTCACCCTGACTTATTTCCTCATCTTGCAAAATTTCTTTGCCAAATTCACTTACTCTGTATTTCCAGAGATTATATACTAAATTGCAAGGAGAAAAGCTTTACAGGCTGGTATGCAGTTGGTCCACCAAAACCTGCACAGCAGATGGTCTGTAAATGTCTACCTGAGAATAAAGCTACAGAAGCACAGGATGGTATTATTGCTCTTAGAATGGCAAGGAAGATTTTTGCCTAAGTTAAATTGTTGGATGACTCACCACTGGTCTTACATCACATGGAATAATTTAATGCCTCAAGCTTGGCTAAATTAAAAGCCAAATGTGATGAAGTAACTTTAATGGGTCTTCACTTGCATAGAGGTTTTACATTAAAAGAATAAATTTATTTCAATTTCCTAAGAATCAATACACAATGGCATAGCTAATCAGAAATTACTAACTTTATAGTATGTGAAAGGATAAGTTCATGATTTCCATGACACTTTTTCTTGTACTGAAAACGTCATTGGCTTTAACATCTAATTAATTTTTTCTATCACTCTATGTCCTACCTCCCACTGTAGAGGCAATAATAAAAAAACAGACCAAGATTTAAAAAAAAATATTTGCAGAAGATTTAAACACCACAACAATGAAGCCTGGATGGGAATAGAAGAGGCTGTGATGCAAAAAATTTAGGTTGATAACCATCATTGTATCTGAAGACAAGCAGTGTCAGTACTCCTGGCAAGTCTGAATGTTTCCAATAGCATAACTCAGGTCAGTTAGTGCAGTACTTCGTGTTTTGTGAAAGGATGGAAGGACTCTTTATTTAAATGTGGGTCCACCCAAATATTGTGTTTGTCATGTTTGTTTTCTTCCTAGGAGAATGAGAGAGGGAGACAATCCTACTATGAAAGTCAATTTAAAATGACGCACAGAAAAGGACACACAGAACAAGAAAACAAATATAATAAGACACAGAGCAAAGAAAGAACAAATGAAATTCAGATGGAAAGCAAACAGGTGGAAGAAAAACCACTAATAACAACAATCTGTTTATACTGTCACTGAGATGTCACTGACACCTTATAACAAGCCCAGGATTATTTTTACCTTAGCTAAAAACATCACACAGTTTTAACAATAAGTTTTTTATGCACCTTCTAACACACCTAAGTTTTCAGCATTTACTACCTCAAGTGCTCTAAGATACAAACAATAAAAGTGTTGCTCATACTTTCAGTTGCCAGCTTTATACATTTGAATAGTGGTCCATACAACTGAAGTAATTTTGCAGCTTGATTTGAAAACTGGTTTTTTTTGTTTTGGCATGTGATCAAGAAGCTGAATTTACATGCTGGTGTAAGGCCACCTGTTTCCCTCTGCCATAATCTAAACTGAAAAATACCAGAAAACAGTCTGTTCAAAACTAGCAGTGCTGAATGTGAGCGTCTTTTAGACATGCCTAAATCTGAGATGTTCTGACTCCTCATCCAGTGCCATAATCGTGATTGTAACTTACTCTCAAAGAGTAAGTACACACATATATATGCCATACATATGTGTGATGTCTCTCTGTATATAACATCTCAAAAGCCATTAATATTCAAATTGTAGCTTACTTCTCAGATGCTTTAAAAATTAGCATTTCAGAGAAAGACTTATGGGATATATATTTTAATGACCTTAGACTTCAACTGGGATAAGTCAGCATTTCATTGATAAATCAGTTTTGTTGACTTATATTGGCCAAATTGGACTCTAAATGTTTGTAAAATATAATACATAAAACCACAGAATAATAGAATTGTAAAGGTTGGAATAGGCCTCTAAGATCAAATCCAATATTCAACCTAGCACCACCACCGTGACACCAATAAGCCATGTCCAAAAGTGCCATAAATATTTTTTTTTTTTTAAACACTTCCAGGGGTGGTAACTCTACCACTTCTCTGGGAAGCCTGTTCCAAAGTTCGACCATGTTTGCCATGGAAAAAAATCCAATTATCTTAATATAACCCTCTCCCAGAGCAACTTGAGGCCATTTTCTATTGTCGTCTCACTGGTTGCCTGGCAGAAAAGACCAACCCCCATCTCACTACAGCCTCCTTTCAGGCAGTTGGAGAGAGCGATGTATTCTCCCCTGAGCCTTCTTTTCTCTAGGCTAAACAACCCTAAGTCCCTCCTCATAAGACTTCTCCCTCCAGATCCTTTCCCAACTCCATTGCCCTTCTCTGGGCTCAGTCCAATGCCTCAATGTCTTTCCTGCAGTGAGGGGCCCAGAACTGGNAGATCAGTGCCTGCCCCTCCTCTTCCCCTCACGGGGAAGTTCTAACTGCAGTGAGGTCTCCCCTCAGTCTCCTCCAGGCTGAATCAGTCAAATGACCTCTGCTCCTCCTCATATGGCTTCGCTTCCAGGCCCTTCATCTTTGTTGCCCTACTTTAAATGTTCTCTAATAGCTTAATGTCTTTTTTATATTGTGGCACCCAGAAGTGCCCCCAGCACTCGAGGTGAGGCCGCCCCAGTGCCGAGCAGAGGGGACAATCCCCTCCCTTGCCCGACTGGCGATGCTGTGCCTGATGCCCCCCAGGACACGCTTGGCCCTCCTGGCTGCCAGGGCACTGCTGGCTCACGTTCAACTTGCCAGAGACCAGGACCCCCAGGGCCCTTTCCATGGCACTGCTCTCCAGCCTCTCATTCCCCAGTCTGTCCATACATCCACCAGTGGTGCATCCCAAGTGCAGCATCCAGCAGTAGTCCTTGTTGAACTGCATATCATTGGTGGTTAGCCAGTTCCCTATTATTCGCTGAGGCCTCTCTTTCCTTATCATAAAAATAAATCAGGTTTAATAAGCAGGATGTGCTGGCTGTGACCAATGACTGTTGTCTTTCAGGTGTTTTTCAATACCTGCCAGAATAATCTTCTCCATAACTTTACAAGGTACTGAAGAGAGATTGACAGGCCTGTAGTTTCCAAGGTCATCCTTCTTGCCTTTCTTGAAAACTGAGACAATGTTCACCAGATTCCAGTCAGTTGGGAACTCTCCATAGTCCTAAGACCATTCAAAATCATTAAGAGAGCTTGGACACAACATCCACCAGAGCTAGGAATTCTTGAATTAATCCCACCAGGCCCTTTAGACTCACAGGGATCCAGCTCAAGCAGGTTTCAGTAAATGAAAAAACTGAAAAGAATAAAAATGTTAGGAAGATAGATTTCCTTGCAATCTGGCACTTCCCACCTGTGATCTGAACACAATTTCTAATTTAGACTTTCTAGGTAACCAGAGGTTACACACAACACTCTCTGCCTCAGTTTTCAAAAAAAAAAAAAAAAAAAAAAAAAAAAAAAAAAAAAAATTGAGGCAATACCTCCAAATTTAATAGAAACTTTTGAGGTAAAAATTCCTTCACATGGAACATTCTGCTCTTACAAAATGGACAGCTGTGTACCTTGCTTGTCATTACAGCGGAAGGATGCAAAGGTAATTTTTTTGCAACAGTTTGAAACAGTGATTATATCAATAGTATGGCACAGTGACCGAATTTTTTTGTTTTTCACTCTTCTAAAACAGAAGTGACTAAAATAAGTGTCTTGAAAGTCATTCCTGTGACTCCTGTCCTAAAAAAAGTTTTTGAAAAATCTGTAACCAGTATGAGCTTGTTGAGCACAGCAGAGATTCTTAAGAGCTTGAATCCTCTCTGAGCCTGCAAATTAGATCCCCTTACTTAGGTACTCCAGTAAGAAAGATCTGGTTTTATTGAAAAACTCAGAGAAGGATCATAATACATTTTTTTAATCCTTTGCATCATTTTGTCTGTAATATCTTGACTAAATTACTTGGTACAAATAAAGTTTTTTCTTTCTAGGCAATTGCCAAAATGTACAACCTATTCTAAACCAAACTGAAATAGTAAAATATGCACAGGTTTAGAGCTGTTCACTATTCAGTTGTTTAGGTCACTTCCTCTCCCTTGCTCTTACTCTGTATCAAAAGATAAAATGAGCTATGCAAATTTCATGACCGCTCCATGTGTCAGAGTGTCTACAAAACCAGCAGAAATCTATGCTGTGTCTGTGTCAGCAGGCATGGGATTGGAAAGACAAATATTGTCATAACCTCCATCCACTGGAATCTGGTTGTTGGTTTAGTTAACACATCCTCTGGCTATTTGAACTGGTCACCCAAGAAGTCAACAGTAAGTCAAATTGTCATGCATTCCTTATTAGTCATTTCCTCTCACAGCTGGATCTTCTGCATTCATGTTTACAAATCAGCTGAAATCTTGTTTGTGCTTTGAGGATGAACTGAAGACATTAGAAGAGTATCTACAGCTCTGCAAACTAAGAAGATTTAGGTTCTCCCATACAAGAAAACTGCAACAACTTTCTGTTCACCAGCTGTCTTGCTGCTCCTGAATTGCACTGGTTTTAAAGTATCTGGGATTTTTTTGTGGTTTTTTTTTGTTTGTTTATTTGTTTGTTTGCTTGTCTGGGGTTTTTTGGAGGGGGAAGGGGCTTGGGGGGGAGGGAGACACAGACAACACATCCTCTGGGCCCTTCTACCTAAGCTCCCACAGAGGAATTTCAGCTACTTTCAGTGAAGGAAATACTTGAATAGTTTTCACCTAATGTGGTAGGACTGAGCACTAATGTTTGTTCACATAAAGAAAGATGTGCATATAATTACTTTTTAAAAATTTAATAAACAACTATTTCTGGACAATAATTCCAGCTAATTGGACAACATTGAGACTGTGAGTCAACATAACTGCTTACTCTTGCTTATTTTCACATAAGACTATAAAAATTCTACCTTTAGGAATTTCTTCACTTTACTGAATGCAGAACAGGCAGAGTATGAGAGAAAGAAAAAACGGGCGTGATACAAAGGAGGAATCTGGAAAAGTTCTAGCCAAATCCAGCTCATTTTGAATGATATTTCTCTTGACTTAGTGCATTTCTTGGCAAAATTACTCTTTCCTTTCCCTCTAAAGAGTTACCTACCCTCATCCTGCCACGTATGAGTTGTGTGTCAGTCTTTTCTGTGAAGATTAAACACAGAAGATTTCATCTTTCTTTTTTTTTTCCCCCTCAAGTATTCTTTCTAACTGAACCTATCTGGGTTTTGACATTAAAAAAAAAAAAAAATCAGCTGTATTAAGAATTTCCTGGAAAGAGCATGGAATCGGCTGGAGAAAACCAGGATAGATTTGCATCAAAACAAAAGCAGAAAGAAATAAATATGTCCACCAGGTGAATTTTGTTAGTTATTCAGAAAAGCACACTGCTTATACACTAGTCAGAACAATTTTATAAATATGTCCTTTACATATTTAAAATCATTCTTTTGAATTAACTAATATCTAATCATCATCTTTTTGGAAAAGTGCTTGTAGTCCACATTTATTTTTTATGACATCCCAGTCTCGAGAGATTAATAAAAAGAATACATGACCTGTGAAGGTCAAACATGTTGTCTACCGAGATAGAACAACTGAATCTAAGACTCACAGCCTTCTTTCTACAGTCCCCCACCCCAATCCCATAATTTACTGATAACAGATTAACCATTAACAGGTTCTATAAGCAAAGTGATGTTGTAAGCAAAGAGATGCACACAAGCTCTTAACACTGTCCCATAACTATCTCCATGGCCAGGACCCAACGACCAATAAACTGAAGGTAAGGTTTCTCTATCATTGGGAAATTTCATGGATTGCTTCTCATTTAGCAGAAAAGTGACATTTCAAGTTATTATTTTACGCTAAAGCTCCAGAAAATAGTCTTCTACAAGACTCTAATGCAATTTTGATTTTACTAGAGAGCCAGTTGACTGTTATGGGCCACAGAGAAGAAAAATCATTCTTGCAAGTTTTCTAAAACAGTGAAAATTCTTATATAATGTTTAATATATTTATTATCAGGCCTCTTAAATATTTTTTAATTAAGAAGAAGTTAAATGCAAAATAATCCCGTTGCTTGTATTAACAGAATTGCAGCAAAATAGATGCCAGTTTCATTTATGAATGTTATGAGAAAAGCACATTTTGCAAAAACATCTATTTGCTTTGTCAGGATGAGAACTATTTTCTCAGAGGTCATCTCACAGCAGCCATTTTCTTAATCCAGATAAAATTTGTCTTGAACCAATCAAATATATATTATACAGCTCTTACTCCACTTATATGAAGACAAATTAACTGCTTGACCCTAAATGATTTCTTCCGTGCTTGTCAGCAATTAAATATCACAGCAGAAAAATGTGTCTATTTGCACTAAAAAAATTTTTACCTTGACAATAGAGGGTTGCATTCACACACACAAGACTTTGTAAAAATTCACATTTGTGCTAATATTTTACAACCCTCTGCTGCTGCTTCTGCTGCTGTCCTTAAGTAGTTACCTTTCTTGTGGTCCACAGTGCTATTTGGCTTATTTCCAAGAACTGATACAAACTAATTCGTGGTATCATCTACTTAGCCAGCAGATGAAAACAAGCAGAAGGAGGAGGGATATATGGATTCCAATCTCTGTTTATGAGAACATCCTTCCTGTCATCAATATCCGCATTCCATTAACGTATGGTTTCAATTCTGCCTTGGCGATGTGGTTCAAGCACAATAGTCAAAGCATATATGTTCCAGTCAAGCACATTTCACTTCATATTAAATCAAGTAAGAAGGAATACCATAGCAGTTTCTGTGAAAGCTCTAGCTGCTTAGTAACCTGCTGCTCCTAATCATTTTCAATGGTACTCGAAAGCTTTTCCATTACGTAAGAGCAAATGCAACCTCTGATAAAATATTATGGAAAATATCCATGAAAAATAAGATGCACTCCAAAATGCTTATTGTTTTAATTATTTATCTAGTTGTTTAAAATTTACATTAGTTAAAATATTACTCCATCAAAAACCTGTTTGAAAGAGTGAAAAATAAGAAAAGAAACCTGACAGAGAACTAATCATTAATAAATCAAAATCTCTATATATGTTCCTCTATTTCCATAGTATGTACCCTGTATCCAGGTTCATGGCCTGCAAGTAGCCTTAGGAAAATGTTTGGAATGTGAACTGATACTACAAAGGGACTGAGGAATCTATTAAAAAGGTATTTGAAGGTATATAAAGCTATACTGTGGCTTGAATTGCTAGGGTCAACTCTAGGGTATGCACTAGAGCCCCAGTGTCTGTGATACAAGTGTAAGTACAGTGTACATGCTGACACCCATATAAACCTATAAACCACCTAAATCTAGGTGTCTCAGTCTGAAAGATGAATTTCACATTAAAGGTCTTAAGACCCAGCTTAAATTCACCTGGAGATGCATCAAATAGATGTTTCTTATTTATGTCAGTAAACTGCTGCCTGTGTAATCCTAGAAACATTTACCTAGCCTGGCAGGAATACTGGCAGGTAAGTTTATTGATTATATTAATTTTCCAGCATCAAGAAGTCAGATATTTTTGCAGAGCATTGCATCACCGCATGCATAACTGTCTCCAAATATGAGCTGAACCAGATTCAGGGGCTGGATCTGCTAGATTTTTTTCCATGCCTTAAGTTTATGACATTGACACAACCTGTGGACAAGGAAGTAAAATCACCTTGATGTGCAGCTCTAGTACCTTCTCTAAGAATTAAACATTCTTGAGTAATGTGTAAAATTTCAGTAGAAATTTGGTCAGAATTATTATTATAACTGAATGTGTGATTCCTGAACTTTGCACCAAATTTGTAACTGTGTTTGAATGCATTAGGCTACCACACACCAGCCTCTACTTTCAGGTAACCTGAGATTTCACTGTGAAAAAAGGCTTGATATGGTTTGAATAACAGTCAATTTCTCTTATGACGATGGGAATTACTGAAAACAAGACAATTTTAAGGTTGTGAAAGAATAGTAGCATGCCACCTGTACCAGGGATCCACCCCCAATCTCTGTTACCTTTTCTGAGGCTTCCCATGATTTCTGGAAAATTTGTTTCTTCCTAGAGGGCTATAAAACAGGATCAGACTACTGATATTGCAGAAACGGTATTTATAAGACTGCATCTGAAATCTGAAGTGGCATTTTTCTTGCTTACACCAGGTGCTGTATCTAACTTAAATTTGCTCATATGAATCATATAGTCATAGAATATCTTACATGTTTATTAAAATGCTTTCTCTGGTCATTATGTATGTTAGATCTATTTCTCCTTCTTTAGAAATGAATAGAACCAAGATAAAGTCATTGGTTTCAGTAGAATTACTCCTGATTCACAAAGCTGAACTGCTCCTTACCACAGAAGTTAAACTATGTTATTATAGGCATTGTCCAAATGCCTCTTA
>VYZQ01019395.1:0-27622 GCA_013400655.1 Mystacornis crossleyi
AAAAAAAGGAAAAAAGTGACAGGTATAAGACTCAGCTCATATGGATAACTCTGGAAAAAGAGATTTTCTTCCCTGAGACTACTTTCAGGTTTGCTGCTATCAGCCAAGGATTAGTCAGCTAACATGGCATCTCCGTTGACATACATTTTCTCCCCACAGCTAAGACAGCTTAACTACTTTATGCACCAGAATATTGCAACGGTTAACCAGATATTTTCCAAAGAAATACAAGCATCTCCTACTTATTAAATTGTAATTCTGCTTTTAGTATTGAACTGGAATCCACAGACAAAGAAATAAGCACCCAAACACCCTTTTCCCTCTAAAATATGCTCACTCAAAAAGCTTGAAATATGGTTAAATAAATAAATAAATAAACAAAAGAAGTTATTTGGCCATTCTTGCAAGAGCATAGAATCCATTCAAAACCTTGCATAAGTTTTCTTCTTCAGCACATACACTCTACAAGGATTAAACAGAAAGGAAAACTTACAGCTTTAGACACACTTTGTGTCTCAATACCAACTGCAGCACCAGCTTCTCTGTAAGGATTATCAAGGCTACAGCCCCATGCAGCTGTCAGTCCCTGGGGCTGTAATTCAGCTATCCTGCTCTCACTCTATCCATCACATTTACACAAATCCCCAAGGTGGACTGCCTTCTAAATGTCTTTACCTTGTGCATTATCCTGGGGCTTAACAATCCAATATTGGTGCAGCCAAGGATAATTACTCTCCATTGATGATAAAACACCCTGAATCCTGTCAGGCATGGCAATTTGCATCTTACAGTGCTGAGGATCAATAGATACAACAAAGGAGTGAAACCTGATTAGATACTGCTGCCTCTCAATGGAAAGGGAAGAGCCGATTGTTTTGCAGGGTTGAAATCCTGGTTAAAAGGGAAACAGAGGTCTCCCATTACAACACAGTCCCCAAGCCTGCTGTTCACCTAGAAACTGCTGCAGGGAGTTTGAGACTCGAGGAGAAAGTAGTTGAATGCACAACCAGGTCTTACAGATTTCTGGTAAAGAAGGAGAGTTATTTACCTGGGCCAGTGTGGCTCATGCATTTTCACTGTAACCCAAGAGAATGCAGAGGATGTGAATTGTCTGGAGCTCCAAGAGGTTCTACTTTCCCCCTGGTTTTATAGATTTACAGCATAAAGAGGACAAGTAACTAGCTCATGATCACACACTGCTTCAGTAATGAGCCTGGAAATTGGCTACTGGCTCCGCGAATGGATCATTTTCTGAAGCATCCTCTAGGAATGTGGGCTCAGCCAAGAGCTCCTGCCCTGTTGAGGCAACAGAAATGTCATATATATTTAAAATAAGGGATTGCTGGATTTTCCAACCACAATTAACCAGGTAAGCAGATGCATGAAGGTGGAGGTGGAATAAAAAATTATCCCAACCCATTCAACAGTCTTCTGACACTAATCTAACACTGAATCTGATCGAAGATAAGAAGCATGGTGGGTGAACTTCGGTTCCCACATTTAATCTAGAGAGACATCACAAGCTTCCGCCTCTTCAAGTCTTTATTTGGAGGCCAGTAACACATTGACAGAAACCCATGGTTTGGCTGACAGCACTGCTGGGCTGCAGGCAGGGAACGCATTCCCGTTTGGACGTGATTCTCCACCACTGACACTCCCTGGGCTCAGCTGTGCCCATCTCCCACAGCCTGCCCAGATTAGTGATACCAAAGCTCAGCCCTGGGCTGCACACCAAGAGCTCCCAGAAAGGATGTAGCTAACTGTGTCAAATCTGGGTTTTTATTTGGTTTCTGGTGGCAGAGCTACATTAAACAGGGACTGCATGTCTCCACGCTCTTGCTTGACTGAAAGAAATGCAGAATTTTCTGTCATGGAAATTAGTCAGCAAAGGAAAAGCTGAATTTGGGCGATTCGCAGTCATGTGAAGGACAATGTTTTAAAAAAGGTCTCAAAATGTGCAGAAAGTAAAACAACATCAAGAAAAGAGCTGGGCACATCTTTTCAGAATGCGTGCTCTGAGGTTGATGAAGGGCTCAAAGCAAGAGAGGAGGAAAACAGAGAAAAAGAGAAAAACTCATCAGAAACCAGCTGGGAATAGTCTGTTCTTATCAAAACACGTTGCTGACACAGACCTGTCACAGAGCCAACATCTGCTCCCAACTCGCAGAGTCAGTCCGAGGCAGGCTGAGTGTCTACTGCACAGGAACACCAAGAGTTGACTTGGCACCACGGACGTAAATGAGAAGAGCTTCTGAAAGCACCGGGGAGCGAAACGGGAAGGAAACTTGTTCCTTTGAAGAAAACCCTTTTTATTTTGACCTACAGGCAAACTTGCAGATTTTTTTTTTTTTTGCAGAAAGGCATCTCTCCCAACATGGGAAATGGGAAAAAAGCGCCTGATTCTGGACATCTGACGCATATGGTAGCGTCTGCTAAAGCCAACGGGGGGTTGCATATGGCAAGCCTGGAAACCTGAGGCTCATTAACATTATGGCACAGGATTATCACTATTTTATGGTCGTAAGGATCTGTCTCTTTCATCCTGATGGCTGCTGAGTGATGGTGGATTCAGATGCCCCATATTAACCCCTAAGAAGAAATATAAGCTTGGTGAGAAGTACCAAGCCCACATCTAAAATCCTTTGTCTCCACTTGTGCAGTGGAGTAGAAACATGCTTTCCCACCCTGATCTCCTGTTCTCCTGAAATCTATCTCAGCCCCTAAAGGCTTTAACTCCCCTTGCCTTCTTCAATCTGTACCATTTTGGGGTACTGGAGAAGATTTGCAAACAGTCTGAGACACCATCATTGTAGAACAGATGGCAACTATCCCACCTAGGGCGAGACACCACGCAACATCCATTGGATTCTCACATGAGCATCCAGCTCCTGGCACCGCCTGAGCCTCTGCGGCGGCACTCGGAATCTCTCCTGCGTTGTGGGAACCCATCACTCCTCATGGAGAAAGGGACGTTATCAGAGTTTTCCATCTGTCAGTGCAAACTGAAATGCAACTTTGGACTGGGCTCTCCACTCTGCACTCAGGCATGGAAGATTTAGAGCTTGCTGCTCTGTATATGAAATGGGAAATTGGAGTGGAGCTGCTGAGTCATGAGAACAGGGGGCCTCTATTGCCAGCGGTTTCTCCCTGGGGAAAACCGCTAATCCTCTCTGATGCACCTGGGTGCCATTGATTCCTCAGGATTCCCGCACACTCACACAGCCTCTGACTGTCAGAGGTGCATTGATTTGTTCAGCAGTGGAGAACAGAATGGATATAATGGAGGTGATTTTTAAGGTAATGATTGCTATGGGTGGGTGAAAATAAAACCGTATTAAATAAGCAGACATTAGAGCTTAAAACTGAGCGGCTCAGCTGCCTGCTCCTGCCCTCTGAAAGGAGGATGATAACACTGTCACATGCTCCAAAAACAGGTGAGCAGGAGCATAATGAATTGACAGGGTGTAATAACCCTGGTGGAAACCGGCTCAAAATGCACTTGTGGTAAAAATGCATCCTCTTGCTTCACAGCGCACTCAAGGACATTGTCCTCATCTGAATGATGTTATGTATGGTGGAAGAAAACAGGAGGAGAACATAAATGTAGGAACCTTATACACAGCCATGACCAAGTCCCAGATAACAGCATCGTATCGAAGACAACGATGCTGAACCCCTGAAAACAAATGTAAACCAGCAAAACTGTGGGTCAGTTTGCCAGGAAGGTTTCTGGTCAGTGTTAACTGCTCCATGCAATTGGAAAGGAGAGGAAAAGGGTCAGGGTAAAGACCTATTTCCCTATCATTTCATCACATCACTCTTCATATAAGCACCCCGCTGACCAGCCTTCTCCCAGAACTTCTCAGCGATTAGCACCATGCTGTTTCTTACTGTGAATTTGAACAAGAGTAGCACAAAGCTATCAGCAGGGACTTCAGTGATCAGAAACTGCTCAGCCAATTTTCACTATCATTTTTTCTATGTCAAACAAATGCCTATTGTCACCAGGCCTGCTCCTGTGGCATGTTGAGAGCTTCTGCAAATTGCAGAGCCCCCTGTCTCTGATTTTAAATCCCTAAAATGTTAGCTTCCACCTTATAGACTACCAGATGAGCAAAGGACAGGGAGCCAGGAGCTGCTGGTGGTAATTCTGGCTACTGATGTGCAGCACAAGCATCCCGGGTACCCTGCCCCTGCCTCAACCTTCCCTGCCCGCACCATTTTTCAGAAAAATAACACTATCTGCCCTGCCACAAGGCAAAGGGAAGACAAGTTTTTTTGAGATGCAAAGTGTTAATTACTAGTTCAGACTACAGGTCTTGGCACTGGAATTAGAGGCAGCAGAGCTACGTGAGCTGCTGTTGCAGTCACCAAATACAACAGGTCAGCAGCAGAGACTTCCCTATGATCCTGTGCTTGTGAGATCCCCATCAGCTGTGATGGGAACGTTGCACATCGATGGGATGTCATCATTCAGCCATAGGACTCTGGTGGAAGTGGAAAGAGAAGGAGCAAGGCTATGAAGTGTGTAACCCTGATTTAATGCCATTGAAGTAATTTGATAATTAGCAGAGGTATGATAGGCCTTATAGGAAAACAAGGGAAAGAGAAATGGATTTGGGCAAATAAAGGATATGTTTTAGAGCTTCCTCCAGCCTGCAGATTTCTTTTCAACAGCACGTATATTGCATTTTTTCTTACAGCAGCCACTGCAGGGGCCAGGGCATTGTATAACAAGAAGAATGGTCAAACACAATTTTAATGTGTCTAGTAAGGCAGAGTGCAATACTTATATATATCAGAACAAGCCATGTGCCAAAGTGCCTGATGATAAGGAAGAAATGTGTCCTCGATCAAGAAAAACCAGTTTAATGTGCACACTGGGAGCAGAGTATTACACAGATACAGCCTTCTCCTGGCCATGTGAATTTAAGGAACCCCTGCTGGTAACTGAGATTCCTTGCAGACAATCAGACCAGAAGCAAAATGTTATAAATTCTTAAGGTACTGTATGATGTGAGATACATCCTCACATTTTATACAAAACCAAGAAGGGGAAGATAGCATGTAAGCATCTGAACTCCCATACAACAAATGCCATTTCAAGCATCATTTATTATGCTGCCTTTCACAGACTTTTACAATCCTCAATATGGTTAGCAATTTCAGCTGACTCGTAAAGCGGTTTTAAAATTCATCACTGAAAAGAATGTTTATCTCTGTGTTTCCTCCAGTTCGGGAGTAAAATTAGACTCTTAAAACCTGGGGATGGTGCGCCTTTAATTTTGTTTAGAACAGAAAATAACTGCGATATGAAAGGTTTAATGAGGTTAGAAATCTAAAAGGAAATGGAGTGGGAATAGATTATCAAGAGAAATAAAGCCAACCGCTGGAGAGTACACTAATATTAAATATTAGGTTTCTAAACCAAATATATATAATCCATTTAGGGACTTAATGGTGGTTCTCAGAAGCACATTTATCTACAGCTTATGGTTCAACAACCAATATTATAACTCCATTTGTCATTGTTAGGCGAGGGGGATGGATGTCAGGGAGCCGAGGGTCAGCACATGAGGAGGAGCTCGGGAGACGCCGCTCCCGTACCTTGCAAACGGCCCTTGAGGGGAAGAGCTCACCTGCCCGTTTCTGGCTCCACACTGAGGATCTGCCCTGGAAACATCTCCTTACAAAAATACTCCCTCTTTCATTTTCCTCGTGAAGAACAAAGGCAACACATTCAAGCAGGGATTTGTCTTAAATTAGGCTTTATACCCATTTTTCATTTAGAAAGATTCTTACACGTGTGCCTAACTAAATGTGGGATTACGCACTTGATTAAAATTAGCGACATGCTTAAACTACTTGATGAATTGGGTCATTAGATACCTAAGTCAATACGAGATAAGGAGCTCTGAAAATCAAGACAAATTGAAAACTCAGAAATGGATTTTGGTTCTTAGCTTTTTGCACCTATACTAATGAATTTACAGTACAGGCAAAGATTTAACTAAACCTCCCGATATCAACACGCAGAATGAACTCCCTGCTTAGGAAACATCTGCTCCCTTTCTGGCCCCGCTGGGACACCAGGGCAGGGAGGTGACCAGCTGTGGGACAGCTCTGCCCCCTGCAACTCCACTCAAGAAGCTGCAGAAAAAAACTTCCACCGTTAAGAATAAGAGACTAGGAGATGGAATATTTAGGGAAAAATAATAGAGAAGGATGTGAGGGTCACTACACTTCCATTTTAGAAAAAGCCAGAAGAACCCTGTGTGGAGACAACAGCTACCCGGCAATGAGAGTCGCCGAATGACCTGCAATTGCTCATCACTTCAACCCCTCCGTGCCACCACGAGCACAGGGTCAGGTTTACAGGCAGAGGTAATTTTTTTATTATACGAAATAGTTGGACGGAACACACAAATGCCAAGTGCACTGATCCTTCCTGAAGAAGCCTCTGCAGTGGCCTTTTCGTGAGGGCTGTGTGCCAGAACTCCTGTCCTTTTGCCGCAGTTCCATCTGCTGGCCGAACACCCTCTGCCTGCCTCCATATCCTGCCTGGCTGTATCCCACCAAAGGAGGAGGAGGCTGGTGCTCCATTTTACACTTGGGATTGCTGTGTTATTTTGGTTATTCTTTGTGGGTTTTCCCCCTGTCTTTTCCTTTCCTTTCCCTGCCTGCTGTCAGGGACCCACCACTTCCAAGTGAGCACTCTCCCGCCAGCTCCAGGCTTCTGGACGCAGCCAGCAGCTCTCTGAGGACTTCCAGACATGCTTCCTTTCTCTTTTCACGGGACAGGAGGGGAGCTGAGCTGGGGGGATGACACAGCAGGAAACAGAATTGTGCTCCTTTCTCTTGAAAGGCTCCAAATCTGCTCCCTCTCCAGCCCCTAAGTACTTCATGCGCCAATTCCCAATTGACTGAAGTCTTGAAATGTCACCAAGAACTGGAGCAAGCCAAAGGAACACGCTTGAAATGGTCAAAATGATATAAAACATACTCCACTACAAACAACACTTGGCCAATTCCAGCTCGAATGCTTTTTGCTATCAGTGAAATTCTGAGGAAACAGGGACTTCAGGCAGCACCATATGTTGGCTATCACTCTGCTCAGGCTGGGTATTAGTGGGTTTTTACTACTAACACCATCAATAACAGCAACTGAATTAGCTGTAAGAGTCAGAAATCCATCTTTTGAGTGGTATGACCAAATTCTTTCACATAATTTGCCTGAGTGACAGAAAAATATGTTGCTAGTATCAAACAAGTCTGGAAACTTAAAACATTTTAAGTTCTGCAAAAAAATAATGCAGGGCTTCTTGACTCTAGAGAGCTTCGAATCAAGACCTCACTTCAGAAAAGTGCTAATTTTGATGTTTAATTGGAGCTGAAATCAGTTTTGGTGAATGAAACCTTTAAACCTGTCTTTACAGCAAACACAAGGAAGCAGTTTTTCCACATGACATGTCATTAAGTCGTGGAATTCACTGCCACAGGATGTTGCAGAGGCCAAAAATATAAATGAGTTCAAAAAAAGATTAGACAAATTCACGGGGGCTAAGTCCACCAGTGGCAATTAAACACAATGGTCTGGATACGACCTCTGGCTCAGGAAGTTCCTGAAGTGCCGACTGCCAGACGTGGGGAGGGTGAGACTGGGGAAAGGTTCGCCCTCTACAAGCCCATTTCTCACACTCCTTCCCAAGCATCTCCTGTTGACCACTGACGGAGCAGGGATTTCTGTGCTAGACGAACTGCCCCCATATGGTAATTCCTCTGATCTCCACAACAGTCAGATCTCAACAAAGCCCTAAAATTTGTTGCAAAGTCGAGAATTTGGTCACATGCAGAATGCTGCTATTTTTTTTTTCTCCCAAATCTTGAAAGGTTTCCCATAGTTCTCAATAAAAGCCAAGCTTTACTAATCATTTCAGTGACAAAGTATCTCACACTTCTTGCCATCCCAATTTAAAAAGAAGATCCAAAGAAGATAATAAACCGAATAAATTGTTTATTCCTATGGGTATTATGCAGCTGCACTATTACTGTGATCAAATTCTGGTGAAACAGCTGAACATATTCAGCCGAGTTTTTTGACTCTTATTCCTCTAAGTAATTTAAACAATGCTGTGTCCAAATGTCTTGCAAAAGTAGAATTATTATGGCATTTTATGCAGGAGGAGTTTGCCTCAATAGGGTGCAGATGAACAGGGACATAACTCTGAGGTCTAGAGCTCCTTCTCAGACTTATATTCACAGTGCAATTCTTAAGTCTTATGATTGTTGTTGTTTTTCTTGAAGCCCATCTCTAAGTGTAATTCTGTGGGAATCTTGGTGTTCAATGAAACAGAAAATGATAAATTTCTAGCACTGTGAAGCTTAAACATGTGATCTAAATGCATTCTCTCATCACCCAAGGGCTGGGGTAAGGCAGAGAAAAAGACCTAATTTAAAAACCAAGACCTCCCTGTTAAAAACAAAACATTTTCTGGGAAACGTGATATTTGATGAAGTGACTCAAATCTGTTTATCAGATTCAACCGAGTCCCCCATTGCAAGCACCCAGATGTAACTTAAATTTCATATTATGTGAGCCCCAAAATAGCACAAGCTCTTGATCGCATTCCTTAGTCTCAGTTACGAAGCCCAGCGCAGATTTGGAATTAACCTGCACAAGTTTGCTGCAAGACATAATGAAAACATCATGATCCAAAATCCTTGGCTAACAGTTAGCCAGAGACATCTAATTACTTAAATAGCCTAGTTCACAATAACATCCCATCTATGTACAAATTTCCACTGTTTTAAAAAACAATCTTGCTAATGCTTGGTAAAACTTAGATCAGTTGTTTCAAATTCGATCTGATGTAAGCCTAGGCAAATTTAAATTAAGATCAAGATAAATCTATTTAATCCTGGTTTAAAAGGGAAGAAGAAAGTCCATGTTGAGTTTCACATAGTTTAAGCTCAGTGATTTAAGTCATGTCCTTAGTTAGTGACTAGTACAACTGGGAATACAAACAGTGCCTAGGTCAGAATGTATTTTAATTTTTAGCACTTGTAAAAGTAATTCCTAGAAAAGACTTAAAAAAAAAAATGCTCATTTGTGCTTTTATTGTTACCTTGTGCCGTACAAAGACTCTCTGAAACATTTTTAAACAATACCTGTATATACCTGCTAAGATTTTATCCACTGAAATTCTAACACAAGAATCTTCAGCAGTAGAAGCCTAAACAGCTTGAATAAAACTATTTTATTCTTTTAAGCTTTCCATCTGATGATTCTTAATGGTCATGTAATTTCATGGATTCACTAAGTCCTTAAGAGTCAGCTGGACAATGCATGACTAGCAGAAAATCACCAAGATTTACAGACCAAACAAAACTCCTAGCTCCCCTAGTCAGCCTTTGGCTATCTTTATAAATCACAGGAAAACACTTAAGCCTCTTTTTTTCCTTTTTAAAGCTCCCACCTATAAACAACACTACATTTGTTCCTTTCAGTTTCTATTAGTCATAAATTTTGCAAAATTAAAGGAAAGGCATGAGCAGAGCCTGAGTATGGAAGCCAATTTGAAGACAGACATCGAGATGAATGCAAACACAGCACCAAGTTCCACACCATCAGCATATTCTTTAAGTAGATCTAAATTATTTTTCAGTCCTGTTTTATACAATTTGTTGCATCAGGTTTAGTTGTTTTCAGGTCAGATACCAGCAGCCATTTGGTAATTGAACACCTCCTTAATTTCAATCAGCGCCATGCTATCCTAATGCAATTCTAGCTGTTTTAATTTCTGTTGTTTTTCCCTAATTTGCTTTTAGTCTTCTAGACCCACAAAAAGTCTGTAAGACATTAACTTTTCTTCTCATCCCCGTCAGTTTGGAACACGCTGGAAGCTGTAAGAAGTTTTCCACCCTGTGCTCAAAAGAATCAGAAATCAGTGTGGTGACCCCAGCAAACGCCAAGCAGAGGCAGTGGTCCCCAACAAACCACTCCTTCTGGTTTTCTCTTTTTTCTTATCCCCTTGTTGGGTACTGTTCTCCCATTTATTTGGAAGCAATGGGAAAGCAGGAAGAGGGTTGTTCGGTGTTTTTTAGGAAAAGTTTTGTTTCCAACCCATGGCAGCTCCTATTAGAAGAGAAACAAAGAGAATGAGCAGATCCTGTTGTGGTGACGTAAAGCCTAAGAGATATTTCAGGGTCACCAGCTATCTTATATAGACAACATCTGGCAAAACCATCTAGCAGCAATATGGATACCAGCCCCAGGAAATACTAGTACGCATAGCCAGGAAAAAAATATACTATTCTGGGTTTTATAGCTTAAAAAAAATCTTTTTTTTTGTCAAGAAGAAAAAAGTGACATATCCACAAACAGCAGCGGAGACTTCCCGGCGCAGGCAGTGATAGATGAGGACTTTTGCTCACTCTCAGATGCATGGAAGAGAATAGTTTTTTGTGTTAAGAGATCATTACAGCTTCAGCCCTCCTACTGCACTGTTTCCTCTGAAATCAGGGGCAAGATTAAATCTGTTGTAGCAGAGCGCTCCGTAATGGCTCTGACAGACGTTGTTTTTCCTCGGCCTCACATCTGGGAGTTAACCAGCAGAGCGCTTGAAACCAACCAGGTCAGCTCTTTAGTTGAGTTTCGTGTCTAATCAGCCAGGAAGGCTGAGGCCTCAGGTCACACATGGAAATCACTAGAGCTATTTAAGTCGCCAGAGGTTATTAATAAATCTCCCACTATTTCCTTAAGTAAATAATTGGAGGCCCATCTTTCAAACAAGTTATGTCTGGCCATGTTATGGTACCAATTTTATCCTTCCTTTTTTCCCTTCACCAAGCAGGAAGAACAAATCTCTGGTGACAACAATGGCAAAACTGTGAATTATAAACATCCATGTGTCTCTCATTTGAATGCCTCCTCAAGTTTCCTTGACAGCTGGGGGAGAGAGAGGCTCTTAGTCTTTCCACCAGAGCCCGAGCCACTGAAACCACTCTCGCCCCAGCAGAGACTTTGGGGGAAAGCTGCACAGCTCTGGCTGCCGGCTGAAACAGGAGCCCTGCTCTCTCCATTAGGTGCTGTTAGGTAGCCGAGTTCAGGTCCTTCTGGGCTGCCAGCAGGGAAACGAGGGGAAAAGCCTGACCATGAAACATGGCCAGAGGCAGAGCTCTGGGGCTTCGGGAAAGGAGGGAAGGAGCTGAGGGAGATGGGGCTTGCGATGTCACATCCTCCCTTCAAGTCATGAACAGGGACTGCACCCTATTCTGGCACACGGAGGCCCTGTGAGACCCAAAGCCGCTTGTCCCAGGGCCAAATTCATCCACGCCACAAATGACAAGCCCTGGCTTACCAGAGCCCCAGTCTTTCCTGGATATGTTACTCTTTCAGCTTTGGAAATAACAGGCTGCTCGCGCTGAGGTCGATAGGCACATTCTCACATGCACAGAAATTAACGCCAGCCCTGAGCACCGGCCATTGTTAAATTGCACCAGCAATCCTCTGCAGGACACTTCTGCAGCAGGACTCCTGCTGGCCCCGACTCTGACAGAAAAATTCAACACGAGACGGCTCCTGCCTGCCCCTCCTGCCCTGCCCGCCAGGCTACTGCATCAAGCTCCTTGCAGGTCTCGGGGATATTTATGGCAGCTGTGATAACCCCAACGCATCTTCCAGCCGCCAGATCCCTTCCACCGCTGCGCTGAGTTACGAGTTGTCTTTGTTTGAACTTCTTTCAAGATGATGCAGAGTCTCAGGCATTAGAAGTACAGAATGGGTGCTTTAAACGAAGCCAAAGTCCACATGGAAACATATATCTTGTGCATATATATGTGAATACAAACATATCTGTCCCTTTACAACAACCTAAAATTTGCCTCTGAACAAAGAACACCAGCTCCATCCTTCAAATCACATCGGCAACCACCAGGTTAATAACCATCACAATCTTCACACATATGAAAATATTTTTAATTTGCAATAAAACCCTTTTCATTTTTCAGAAAATGGAGGATCTGCTCCCTCTCATAACACCACAGTAATTTTTTTTGTGATCTAAAGAACACTCCTACTTGAATAATGTTTTCTTTCTTTCTCTCTCTCTCTTTCTCTATTTCTTCCTCTCTTTCTTTCCCTCACTCTTGCAAAGATTAATGTTTTCAATCTAAACCCCAGCCCTTCTGAAGGAGGATTCTCCTCACGCGATCATTGCTTTGCGGCATTTCTAACGGGGGCTATCGACTTAATTAACTCTAACTTTAGGTCTGAATCTCCCAACGGAAAGCAAATGTGAGCAGGAGCTGCTTTAGCCAAGCAGTGCCTTTCAAGCAAGCAATACTGAAATATAATCCTCCCGTGCCTGCAAAAAAGGTGGAGGGAAAAGCAGCCCTACCTCTGGGGCGTGCTCAGGCTGCAGGAGGGGCACGCCAGGGCTGGACCCCAGGAATCCCCAGGCAGGCTGACAGAGATCTGGGGGCACTGGCAGCACAGCTTTGTTCCAGGAGCGACATATTGAGGCTGTGAGCACGAAGGCGTGGGTGGGGGAACGGGGGGAGAGGTGGAGGTAGTGCAGCGCTCTGGCACCCGGGCTGTCGCCCAGGCATCACTGATGTGGGCACTGGAGGGAGTTGCTTGCCAATCCTTCTGGCAGAAGAAAAATTGCTACAGATGGCAACTGCCAGCAGGGAACGAACAGCAAAAACAGAGGAATTCATGACAGAAATTATGGAGAGAAAGAGGAAAAAAACGTTTCCAATGTACCCGTTTCGTCTTTTCAGTTAAAGGAAAACCTGTTATCAAGAGCCCAAATGAGCAGCTCCACTAAAGCTGAGAGTGGAAATCACTGCAGAGCCATCAGAGCCATGGAATGCCTTCAATTAAAAATCTACCACGTGCTTACACAGGCAGCACACACATGTAATCTGCATATTTGCTTGTAAAGATATGCACGCGCTAAATGAGCGACAGTATATAGGCACGTACGTATTTTTGTCTGAGGCTCAGGAACTAGGTTAAAGACAAGCAGAATCTATGGAATTTGCACATCTTTCCTTTCTGTGTGACAGAAGGTGCCAGAAGAAGATATTTGCTGTCCTATTCACTTAAGGCAGCAAAAGTAAGGAGCGGGAAAGAAAAATAAAGAGAAGGAAAAAAACATACAGCAAGCAGAAACACTTAAAATGAGTTACTATGTCTGGTCACTCAATCCTTTAAGCCCTGCCAACACTTTTCTGTGATTAGTTAGTAAATCTGACAAGGCCTGCGTTTGTTCACAGCTTATTGACAGAACTGTATTGATAAAGCAATATCCAAGCCTGGGGAAAGAAAGCCCACAATCTCATTTTACTTTCTCGAGTCTTTATTGCACAAAGGTGTTTTTCCTGGATGAATTCATTTTCCTGAAACTAAACTTTGAATTTTCTGAGAGTGCAGCTCTTATATCATTGCTTAATAATTATTTATTGACTGGGTAGCCATTAAACACGGGAGAGAAAAAACATGTCACACGAATTTATTTGTGCAGATTTCTGACTGGTCAATGCAGCGACATTTGTTCAGAGATCATGAGAGACAGAACAATGGTAGCTGGGGGGGGTGATAATTTTTCCATCCCCCAGAGATATCCCATGCTTTCCTGTCCCCCATGCCCCCACTCATCCTGAGGTTCTTCCTAAAACCAGCCCCTGTCTCCCCCGGAGGTTTGTGTCATGGGCATCGCATCCTGGATGAGGCTCCTGATGGGGTCCCTTGAGGATCCATTAGTGCTGCTCATAAATTAGCCAGATGGGGTTTGCCCTGACCCAGCTGCAGCAGGTTTGCTCTGGAGGGGAACCCAGGGCGCCCACCCCACGCAGAGGGAACTACATTTCCAAAGATTAGGAGCGCTGGGATATGAAAAAGCAGGAATGGACAGGATTACACTAGAGATGATTTCATGTTAAAACCACATATATTACTGAAGCCTAATTGCAGCATTTCACATCCAGTTTAATTTTATGAGCTTGATGAATCCACAGTGTCAATAAAGAAGTGGCAGTGTGGGACTGTTGAATGGTTGCAAACCAAAATAAGGGGAAATGTGTTCAGTAACAACCACTGGATACAGACACCATTAGAGAGCAAGAAGTGGTGAAACAGCTTTGCTCCAAGAGGCTGGAGAAGACACCAAACATTATTACGTGCTCCCACTGGAGACTGTTCAGCTTAAAGAGATCTAACGGCCACTGCTGAAGCTGGTAGTTGAAAGAAATTGTTGAAAAAACCCCTATTTGTTGGTGTTTCATTTACTTTTTCTCTTTCTTTCCTGTGGGTAGTGGCAATTGGCAGACATAAGCCAGCAAAGAAGTGGAACATCATCACCGAAACACAGAGTGATAGGGAAAATCCCTTTATCATTTGAGTTAAACCATCACCAGATATCAATGAATCATATCACAAAAGCCTATTTAGGCTTTCTTGGCATTACAAATCCAGAGTGTCCTCTGGGCTCTTCTGCAATAGCTATTGATTATGACTTTAAAACCAAAAAAGTCCTCCTTGCTTACCGTAAAAAATCGCTCGTTATAAACACAAAATAAAGCATTTTTCAAAAATGCTGAAAAAAGGCTATTTTCACTATTGCAGGCATGCACATAGTAAGTCTTCTAAAATTTATGAAGGAAAGAGTAAGTAGGAGAAATTATAACCAGTTGAAAAATGGGCTGTGCTAGGAAGAGGCTAATAAAATATATATACTTCAAGGGGTGACATGTTTATTACTAATAATCTATAACAACATTGTCCCTTTATTCACCACTGCTGTATTAATAAGGAAAGCAGTTAAGAACCTACAGATGTTACATGTGTTTTGAAAGGATTAGTTCATGTACCAATGACTTTCTGAAAAAATGGAAGTGTTACTACAGCTGTATTGCCCTGGGCTTCTGCAACTCCAATTCAGCACTGAAACTGGAGAAAGGAACCAGCTCTAAGTGTGTGTTTACAGTGAGGGCTGAGATGTGGCAGAGCTCAGCACAGCTCTCCCTCCCAGCTGGTGCTTCCCCAGGAGCAGATTCCCCCTGGCTGAGTCCTGCTGACCCCGTCCAAGGAGAAACCGCACTCGGACAAAGTCTGTCAGGACAGAGCTCACGGCAGGCTGGAGACACGACTCGGCCATGTAGGGTCTTAATAGTTTTCTTATTAATACAACACTGGTGAGATGCCACAGCTCTTGCTTAAGCCAAGCAGTCTCACAATTCTCATTTTGACTGTAAACAAAGAGCCTGGCCCTCTGTGGTAAGGATCTGGACATGACTTATTGTTAGAGCTGGATGTTGGAAATTATTGCTGTGGCAATACTTTGTTCTGCATCGAATGCCATTTCATAACCTAATCATCTCGACCCCACACCAAACATGGATTCAGGAGAGATCTTAACAGTTTGTCAAATGATGTTTTACAACTGAGTTACCTCCAGTCTAGTCTGCTGCTTCATGCACGGTTGGACTGGACAGAAGGAAAGAGAAATGAAGTTGGTATGTAAAAAGTCTGTAGCAGCACTGTGGCACGAAAACCAGTGCAGGCCTTCTCCATTGCAGCCATTTCTGAACAATATAAATCAGAATCTCCTTGCTACCTGCTTTTCAAAATACCTTCAGATTTAGATTTCCTGAAGCAATTCACCATTGTGGTAAAAGACTCAACACTCTGGCTTTTTAGAAAGTTCCAAGAGTGTAGACTCTAGGAAGCGGAAAGTCTGGTTTCATCAAAGTCTCTCCATATGGCTCAGGACACAAATCACAGAACCACAATTTCTAAGAAAAAAAAGGCACAGTAGTTCCGTGTCCCTGAATTTCTGGATATACTTCTTGAAACCCCTCTGGCCCAACTTGGAGAGGAGCTGGCCACTTTCAAATCCTCCTGTGGTCACAGCAGTATCACGTGCTCAACAGTCTTAGCACCGGCTATTTCAGAGGACAGGTCTTGAAAATCAATCTCTTTTTGTTTTGTTTGTCAGTCCCTGCCTTTCACTACATTCTTTGTTGACACACCTATGCCATCCTAAAGCTTAAGCAGTTTAATCTCCATCCAGGATGTGTCCACACTCCAGACCAAACAGACGCAGGCAGTGCAGACCTGCTACTGCAAAGTGCATCTAATGAAAGGTGCCAGGCCGCTGGCATTATGTGCTCAACTACAAGCTCTGCTTATAACAATAAATATTCACTAATGGGTAACGTAATTATTCACAATGCAAGGAGGAGGAGGGCTGCAGAGGGGAAAAATGTGCCCCTTTTATTTTCACAGTCTCTCTGAAGCCATGACATAACTACGCATTTTCCTACCACATGTGCTGATCTAGAACTAAGGACAAGATGGATGCTGAAGAGAGCCATTTTCATCATCCCTGGAGAGATTTGTAAAACAAGAGAGAGGGTTTTTTATTCCCCTCTCACTGAAAGAAGCATTGGCTCCTTTCCACTTCCAATTTCACCATGGCTGCACACGACTAAACATCCATTCTGACACTAATGCGGAGTGGTGCTCTCTACGAGGTTGGGTCAGCCAGCTCTCCTGCCTGACTGGCCAAGTGATTGTACAATCAGTAATGGTATATTTTACACCCCATATTTCTTAAAAAACATCATTACTAGGGAAATTCTTCTTCTTTTACCCTAGGATTTTTTTCTTTTACTTTTTTCTTTTCCCGAAGACACATGTGCTCACTCTCTCATAACATTCAAAATGAGGTCAGAGAGTTGCACATATGTGGCTGTGTGTGCTTTCTCCTCCAACCAGAAATGACAAAGCAGAGTTTGGCAAGGCAATAAAGGAATGGCCACAAATCAGCCAGGATTATCTGACTTCCTTTAAGAAAGCCATAAATTGTTTACAGCAGCATTGGTCTTTAATGGCAGAATGGGGGGTGATGGAGGGGAAAGCTTTAATCTAACAATTTCAACACATTGCCAAAGTCCTTTCCTGTAGTTTACAATAAAAGAACCTCCAAAGCATCTAACTTATGTTGGCTGGACTTTTTATTTTTGGGGAAAAGATCCTTCCCATGCTCCCTTCTCCTTCAATACAGAAATAGACTGGGGTGTAATGAGGTTAAGTTTTAAAGCATTAGGCATTTGACAAAAATGCTTGCAAAGATTTTAGCACCAGAAAACCTCTAGAGAAACTGGACAGAGCCTGGGATAATACGCAACAGACTCCTCCAAGCTTAATGCACTGGGAATTGGAAGTGCATTAGGATTTTGGCTGCAGCTGAGCTTTTTACGGCCACTGGATTCTCGGCACCACTGCTGCTAATAACACACAGGTGAGGGGGCATGGAGACAGACAGCTTGCTGTGACTGCCACTCACTGTACGCCACAAAACAGTTCCAAACGGGAGAAGGCAGCAGTCTAAAAAAAAAGGCTTTGGAAACTGAGCCAAACTGCACAGTTCCTATACACAAATTTCCAACACTTCCTTCTTCCCCCTCCAGTGCAGTTCTACATTCAAAGTTGTTTGGTTTTATCCTTTTGTTCTTGCTTGTCCTAGAGGGCAGTTGTGAAATTCAGAACCATCACTGGAATTTGGACAAGGAATATTTGTAAAATTTGAAGGCGCCCATAGTGGCATTTATGGAGATAGGGTCTATACCTCCTATACAGCTTTGTATGTTTTGCCCTTCAGGGCTATTTCTCAGATGGCACCATCATGCAATGTGCATCTAGCACGAAAAAGGCAAGTTTCTCCACTGCCTGGTATGGAAATCCTCTAAATCCTTTCCTTCTGGGATCATCCCTGCTGTTGTGTTGTACTGTACTTCTTCGTTCATATGCCACTTTTGGAAAATGCATTTCTACTGCAAAAATGATGTAAATAAATACAGCACAGCTCACATGGTTTGAAGAGTTTGTCAACAGAAAATATCCATTCCAGACTACTGGCTTCTGAGAATTGGAATGTTTCCAAATCTATTTATCACATCACTTTATAGAAGCTCTTTCTTCCCTCCTCTTGATATTTCAGAAATTTATTTGCCTCCCATTATAAAAATAAATACAAGTGCTCTCCCTCCCCAATGCCCAAATAGTAATTAGTTATAATGATTGTTATTTATGTTGCGGCAGTGCTGCGGAGCCCCAGACAGAGGCAGGGACCTGATATGGTTACATGTTTATAATCCCTCTTGTACATGCTGCTTAACAGCATATTGCTCAAAAGCCAGTAAAAGCAAATTCTTCAAGTATCACAAAGGAGACTGCCAGCAAAGTTTCCCCAAAGCTTTGGATAAAAATCCCAGGAAACTGAGTGGTTCCCCATACCGCAAACTCCAGCTCTAGTGAGAGCCAGTCATCCGAGTTGAATTTTTTGTTTGGCTGAAAACAAGCTCACAAGGCTGAAGTACAAAAAGGCAAATGTACGGTCTTTCCAGGGCAAGGGGAAACCATTCCCCTGTTGAAAAGCTTTTCTTTAATAATTAGGGCTGAAAAATTACTTGTATTTTCCCATGCGCTGATGAGAAAGTTATAGGAAGGAAGGAAACACAGGAAGATCCGAACGGCACAGGAGCATAGGATGAAGTACTTTTATGGATAATTGCCATGCAACTCTCTATTTTGTTCCTGGCGCTTAGATATTATTAAGTAAAACTAATTAGAAATGCAATAGATAAATGTACTCGGAATTCTTCATATCCTCTAAGTGGCTCCAATACCACCCATCAGGGACTCTGCGTTTGCTGGGTAGGCAAATGATTTTCTCATAAAAAGCTGGACGACTCTTACCATGGATCATTTTCTCCTTTAACCTGCTCTATTACTGCTCCTCCTCTCCTCCTCCTCCAAAGTGAAATATAATATCCATCAGTGTAGTAATGATTCCTGAACTAGAGACACAAGTAAAAAGCAAACCCCCCTCCCCAAGCCCTCAGCACAGAAGGCTTGATGAGCACAGCTAGTTAGCCCTGTCTCTAATTAATACATTTTGCTTTTCCTGCCAGGTGTGGCCCCATTTCTCACTCACTGGTTTCCCTCCCCAATAATTTATTCTTAAAAATAGAAACTGTACAATACAAATAATGGAGCAAATCAGTGTTGTTGGGTTTTTTTTTCTTGCTGCTCAAGAACTTTAAAGAGGTTAGGGGAAAAAAAACAACAAAACAACCACAAAAAACCCCAACCAAAACAAAAACCTTTCCACTAAGTAATTGAGTATGCACTCTTGTATCAGACATTCAATGCTAATTTGGAGTCCTGTCTTATCGCATTACAGACAAACACAGGGCCCCTTACATCAAGTGCAACAAAATAGCTACACTCGGCATTATTAATGAAGTAGATGGATTAATTTCCTATTTATGAGAAGCTAACCAACTGGCTAGCTTGCTGACAGCACTATTAATGATCCTTAATGCCCCACAGGCGGTAATGGGTCCCGCTGGGAGATCTAGGAGCGCTGCAATTTGTATTGAGGATTTAGACATAACAAAAAAAAAAAAANAAAAAAAAAAAAAAAAAAGCCCTCCTGGGAGCAGGCAGTTGATCAGCGGGCGCCCCGGCGGAACACAGCAGACAAATAATAAATGACAGCCTTGCGATTAAATCAAACCTTCTACTTTAAGTGTTAAAGTGTCTGACTGTCACTAACAATCTAGTGGTTGTTAAAGCCTCCCGGGGCCTCCAGGAACAGACGCAGTGAGCTGGAAGGTAAAAGGGGGGGCGAGCGGCCACGGCAGCAGCGGGAGCCTTGCTGGCTTGGGAAGGGAAGCTGCTGCAAGGCAGGAATTTACACAACCTCCGAGCTCCAGCTCTGCTTTTTGAGGTACCACAGGCCCAGGGCACAGGACCCCCAAAAGCACATGAGCCTTAAAAGAAAGGTTGTACCCGGGAATGAAACAGCCTGTAGATTCCCTACCCTCAGCTCTCCAGCCCTGCTCACAGTGGACTCACAGCCCAGTGGGAGTGGAAGTCCAATACGTAAGATCACGTTTGGTGTAAATGAACATCTTGCCTGCTGCTATCTAGGAATTTCAGTTTCCATTCATATGTCTGTGCATGCAGGATTGAAACCAGAGGGCCATGTTTCTAGATTCAAAAGGGACAGGTTGAGGTGTGAACAGAAGTCCTGGAGGCAACACGGATTTCATTCACTTACTCTTCTTGATAAACACAGCCATACACACTCTATCTTCCTTATATTTAGTTTCCTTGTTGCCCTAGACTGATCACATTCTGAGGCTGGGTGACAGCTTGGAGAAATCTTGATGCCTTCTCTTCTGGAGATCAGTGTTCAGAGATAGAGATGAAACGGGCAAGCAGGTGAGATGAAAATAAGCACTGAAATGCTCCTTTGCCCGTCACCCTCTATCAAAACACCAAAGCAAGAGCCGAGGCTTAATGAGTTAAGGAGGCACAAGGCCAACGTTTTGTACTGATCAGGAGAGTGGTCTCCCTTCTCTTTGTCATCCTCTCTCCGTGCCATGACCAAGCGTGAGCTTCTGTCTTCTCAGATCTTCTCCCACCCCATTTTAAAAGTCCAGTGCTACACATAATTAAGGTGAATAATGTGAAGACTTCAAACAAGGTTAATCTTTAAAGAAACATTTAGAAAAATCAAGGGAAGTTGGAGGTTGTGTACCTGCCATCAGCAGTAATAGAAATAAATTCTTGTAATCCGACTCAGGTAATGTTAAATTCAAGGATGTTGAACCTTTGTACCTTGCAGGACAAATCAATACTATTAAATCTGCTGTAAAATTTCTATACATGGGGATTGTATGTACTATTTGCAGATGCTCTTAGAAAAAAGAATAATAAACAGAGAAACAATCCAGTAGGTGTACATTTCTAAAGTCACATGCAATATTTTACATTAAGAAAAGAAGTCAGAAAGCCTTTTCAAATACTATTTTATAATGAGAAACATCAAAATGGAAAAGCGAAAGCCATAAGGAGAAGAGTTTCAATGTATCTGGGGCTGGCAGAGCTGAACCTGATGCCCATTCTCAAATGAAAGCTCTGGGCTTGTCACAGGCAGCGTAAGGGCAGCACTTCCATTTGGAATAGATGTCACTTAGCACTGACTGCAGAGCACCTGCTCAAGCTACACCTCAGCCCTATTTTACTGATGAGAAAGGTGGGAAGGGCTCATGAGTAATTTCTCTGAAGCTGCAGAGGGAGTCAACAAACAGAAAGGAGATGGGAATTCAGAGCTCCACCTCCTTCCTGTCGTCAGATCACGTGCTGATAAAGAGTATGGAGATCACCAGGAACACTAATGCAAACAAGACGCATGTCCATGTCACCTCTCCCACTAGTGGTAAAGTGTAGGCTTTAAAAGGACAAAACCCAAACAAATCTAAGAAAAAAGACCAGAAAAATTGAAGAGAAAATTGCATAGGGATTCCCATGCCAGTCAACAGCATGAGAGTGCCAGTTCAGTGCCCTTTTCATGCTGCTTTTCACTGAAATCTTCAGCTCTAATACAAATTTTGAAGGAAAATTTATCAAAGCCAGCGCAACTCTTGCTGCTGACGTGTCCGGTCCGGAGTAGGCTCAGCAGATCCTCCCCCTGACCGCAGTAACAATGGACAGCTGTTCCCACCCTGATCCTGCAGTGCTCGGAGCTGGGATCCAGCAGGGTCCCTCGTCCTCAGGCAGTGTTAGGTGATGCACTGCTGACAGCATTTGCTCCAGCCAACACTCTCCAAGCAGACAACCCACCCCCTGACACACCGAAACACTCGAGTGCTTGCATAGAAAAGCCACCATACACCTCTCCATAATCCACATTCTCCTCCCTACAGAAGAAACGTGCAAAAAACAGAAAGGTCCTACCACCTTCTTCCTCATCTGTTATTCCTATAATCCAGGAAACAGAACATTTTCCTTCTAGATGCTTTGTAAAAGCTCTGAGGAAGATTCATGGCTCCTATTAGGTTTTACAGGCACTTAAAGGTGCACATGACAGAAGGGCCCTCGATACAGCACACAGCTGTGAGGAACAGCAGTCCAGGAGAGCGAACTGGAACTGGTTGTGATACAGACTCCCTGAGACCACTCCAACAATCCATCAAGGGTGTGGGTTGATATCTGGTCTGCTGTCCTGCAAAAAACTATCGTGCAGTTTATGTCATCATCATACCTTGACACTGCAGCCTGAGAAGAAAACCATAAATAATCAGCTCATGTGTATCAATTTATTCTATTACCAATCCATGTGTGTTTTCTGGCAGAATTAGTATTTTTTAAATCATACAACTTCATAACAGGTCACTGAAGAGAACCCACTGGAAAACACAGCAGCCAGTTGGAATTTCTTCCCCTTATGTGAGCTTCAGTAAAGAACATGTTATAGAAAAAATACAGTGCATGATGGGGAGCTCTGGTGAGCACTGGCTGCCAAGAAGGTAGCACGAACAGAACCACACTTATTTATCTGTCTTTCAGTTCATACAGGCTGCTCTGCTATAGCCTCTGGGTGGGGAAGCATTGATTTTTAAATATCACAAACTAAAGAACAATGGCTGACAAAATGTCAGTGTGGAACAGAGGCCTCCTGATGCAGGGAAGGCACTGCACTGCCTTGGCCCTCAGGCAGGAGCCTCAGTCCAAAGAGTGAGAGATGTGCCCAGAGGCACCTGAGGGCAAGGGGAGGCTGCCGGGTGCCCATCAAAGCACCATCAGGATTTAACCATGGGGGCAGCAAGCAGGGGTGGCAATTGCCACGCTTTCCTGGCTCCATGTCAGATATCACCTGAATTAATGTCATGTCCCAGAGGGCTCAGGTAGGACTGGGCAGTGTCAGAGCGGTGAGGGGGTCCCTGGGATGCGGTGGAAGCACCAGCACTGGAGAGTGAGGGCCTCTGGCTGGCTGTAGCAAGGACACAAGTTTTGGGTAACGGTCAACAACTGCACATCAGCTTTATGAGCCTAATTAGGAGTTCCAGTTTCTCCTGGTGAGATCACCAGGTTTTGCTTTGGCTGGTAGTCATCACCTCTGAACACGTGGATCACAAAAGGCAGGGCTGCACATATGTCAGATGACAACAAACTCTCTATATACAGAGAAAATGCTCTTCATAAGGCACCTTCCTCCCATTCATCACACAAAGAATTAAGACATCCTGGTAATTTCTTTAGCTGTCCCCGCCTGTTTTCCTCATGCTGGCATAAAATTGGATCCTGAGCTTGATCATGCTTCCCCTCCTCCAACCTGTCCTCGCCCCTTGCACCTCCCACCAATTTGCCCCCACCGTCCTCGCTTGGATGGGGAAGGCAAAAAATAATAGTGACAGCCCCCACGGAAAAGCCAAGGGGCCCCTGCAAAGTGCACCACGAAAAGGAGCGCGCCTGCTCACTCACCACATTTCGCATTCGTTCTGCCACTCGCTGTCAAATTAAAACGTGGCCAACAACTCATTTCTCCTGCTCTCACAGTTACAAATTAGTCCATTAAGCTGTCTGCAGCAAGCCTTTTTTCCTCTTCCCAGTAATGGCCTCCGAGAATTCCTTCATAATCGCCAAGTCCTCCTGGGATGCCCACCGAAAGCAGATGGAGAAGCTCCCGGGTAATACAAGGCACTTTTTAATGACACAACATGCTGTGGGTCTCTTTTTTATTTTGGGTTTTTTTTAATGTCCCTGTTCTCCCTTCATCATCTTTCCCCCTTCCCTGCTTTCTTCCACCACGATGAGTAGGAATTGAAAAAAATAAATAAAAGAGAAGCGGGGATGGAGTGGCACTGATGCTCCTGTGCAGAGGCTGACAGCTACAGGAAGGAGTGTGGGGGGGAATCAGCTTCAACTCCCTAATTAAAACCTCCTAATTGAATTATCTTTATTGAAAAATTAGATCTTCCATTGGAAGCTCAGAGATCTGGGAAGACAGACAATCAAGTCCTCCTGTAGATGACTAATCTGTTTCATTTATCGTGTCTCCTCCTCCCCAGGCAGAGGCTGCACAGATGACGACCGTCGCTTCCGCGGGCCAGACCTGTCGCAGAGCGAATCGCTCCTGACAGAACAAGTTGCTTAATGCAGAATCCCCTCTCTTAAGGGATGTTTTGGAGAGCCAAAAGGACTTGAGTGTTATTAGCAAGTAAAGGGCTAGTATCTGCTGGGAGTTGTCTTTATTTATTTAAAAGAGCATTTTATAAAGTGAGGCTGTTACAGAAGCTTGTTCGTGCAGGTGGCACAGGGAAGGGACTGCCGACCCCGGCTTTGGTGAGGGCTCTGTAACCCCCACAAAGCTGCTGTGTATAGAAACATGGCATTTAAAGTAAGGCAAACAACATTTTCTGTACATTGATGATGCACAGGAAAAAAATACACTCACTAAATACAGCCAGCTGGTATCCATGCTGTACTTTAAATAATAGCAGCTCCAGAGAGATATTTCCTGTCCACCTGTTAACCCAAAGTTAGTCCTGGAGATGCTGCTCTGCTCACCCACAGCCCATGCAGCAGATGATGGTGGTGAGCATCGGGACTGGACCATGGCTGTGCCCAGCTGGGACCTGTTCTGAGCCTTCATTGACTCCCACTCCCAACACAGAGCTCGGGAGCCTCCTGCCCTGATTGCAGCAGCCCTGGGGGCATCACCTTCCACTCCCTTCTGCACTGAAGAGCCTGGCCAGGAGGACGTGTGGTTTTATACTGCGCAATAACAAGAATCACCGTTTGGGGAACTTGGTCCTTCCTGTCTGGGTTACTGACATAAATTGAGTTCAGCCTCTATTTGATGTTTACGTGGTGGTCAAGAGAGGAGGAGGCTGAATCTGCCCTGCACGTAGCATCCACCTCCCAAAATCACAGCTGGCCTTTGATGGAAGCCTCTGGACACAGAGGCAAGATCAGTGGTGTCTGGGAAGATCCTATCCTATTTCATTTTTTTACTTTTTCAAAACAAGGAGGAAAAGCTCTTCCCGGTGGGAACCACCAGAGGCATGTTGGCAATTCTTGTTTCCAATGAACCACCAAAGGGTAGAGAACACAGATCAGTCTTTGCCCATTTGCCTTCCTCCCTCTCTCCCCAGCAAATCAGAAAATTGGCTTCAAACCCAGAAGATGAAAACCTAATTAAATAAATACAGTGGGCATTTCTTCTATTTGCTCACTGACTTTGCAGTGGGGTCACTCCTAATGCCAAGTCTCCTTAGTGACTGCATGGGTTAATTCATCTTCTGTAGCAAAGCCGAAATTCCTCATCTCACTGCAGATTTCCAGGAGCTGTGCCTTTGAGGATACATTTTGCAGCAAAATTCTAAGATTTGGTGACACTCCAGCAGTCCCTCTTCAGCCTCCTCCCACACCAAATAAAATTCAGCGACTCGGCTGTCACCCTGCCGCTCTGCTCCCCGCTCTGCCGTGAGTGACAGGCACGCTGTGCTCACACCATCCTGGGGAACAGCCAAAGTATTCATGGATCTTATTGCTAGACAGGCTGTGATAAGGCTGTTTTCATGGCTACACACCCCGCAGACAGGCATAAAGAGGAACAAGAAGGCGGCAACGGAGAGTAAAGTCCTCTCAACACCTTCAGGAGATGCCGTGTGCTGGAGGGCGAGGGAGCCTTTTCCATGGGCAGGAGCTGTGTTATGAATGTGTATGTGTCGAGGTGGGGAGGGGAAGGAATAAACCAGTTTCCTGGAAGTGAAGAAAAATTGGCTGTCTTTCCAAGTCTGAGGCCAGCTGGGAAGACAGAGGCGTGATTCAACTTTTTGTTTAAAGAAAACTCACTCCAAGTGGCAGAAATATCCTGAAAAACCCACAACCAGCCCCAGCCCCAAACCCTGAAGTCCTGTAGCAGGAGAAGGAAAAACACAACTTTCTCTAAACACAGACAAGTCAATATGAATAAAAAGTGTCCTTCATGAATCATAAATTACTACTTTAGGAAGAAAACAGAGTTTTTCTTTGAACAATAATATACAAATATTCCCACTGGCAGAACACAAAAAAGGAGGAAGACTGCAAGTAGATCACTGCACCCTTGGATTTTCTTAACACTATCTGCTCATTTATCCTCTTTTCACAACATAAAGACTTTCTGACTGTATTATGTTTATAGCAAATACGAGACAACATCCCTAGGCTTTTATGTACTGTTCTTTTCTGGTTTTTACAACAAATTCTGTGAAAGGCAAGAACTCACCTTTTATCTTCCCTATTTACATGTGTACTCTAGACAAAGACAACAGCTAGAAGAAATCAGCCAGTAGCAAGAAATGCCATAGTGCTTAGTAGAAGGTGAGGGAAATACGTACGTGTAGGCTTGGACAAAGCAGGAGAACATGCATCCATGTGGGCTCTGATTTTGGTGCAGATAATTGACCAGAGAAGGATTGGCCAGCATTAAAACAAATTCAGTGGCATTTGTAAGGAAGTCTATTAGTTCTTCTCTATTTCTGTTGCACTGTTGTCCCAAAATATAACGAGAAGGGACTGCTACTGGAAATGCTAGTTCAAATAAAAAGAAATCTCAGTCACTGTCACTAGGGTTGTAGACGCTCATTTTGATGTTCCTGTCATATTTAAAATTGCATGAAAAATCCAAGTTAATCAGCTGAAGCCCCACTCACTTTCTGCAGGAGTCAACACCTTTGCCTTGTCCAAGCAAGAAGGACTCTGGTTTAGCTGCTTGTGACAGCAACTGTGCACACTGATCTATTTGCATACACATCTTTTTAACTGGCTCACTGCTCTGTTTAAAACATTTCCTTGAAATAACCTTGAACCTACAGCACACGTGCTGCATGTGTGCCCAGATATAAATGCATGTGCAAGTTCAGCGTTATCATTATAAAAACATTTCAGTAGAGTAGTGCTTCAGTTAAGCCTCAAAACTCCATAGCTTATAATTTTATTTCACTTCTTGGGGCAATTTCTGAGAAATACTTCAATATTTTTAACGGTACATATACTAGAGACCATATATACCACTGCTGGCCTCTTGCTTCCATAAATCTTTCAAAACCAATATTTATACTCCCATGAAGGAGTGCTGGCTGCTTATTTTCCATCTCCGTAAAAGTGGCCAGATCAATAGCTCTGTGTATGTTACTTGGAAACATGTCACAGCAGCCTCTAAAACCTCTTTTTCCTTTGTCTGAAATCGATTTCTGTAATATGCAAATATTAAGAAAAAGGAAGCTTTAAGTTTCCTCTTAGGATCCTTTGTGAATCCTTCGGTATCCAGACACCGCTACGACGGAAAATTAAAACCCTGCCAGCAGTTTACCGTCTCCCCTGAGCGCCAGCCGTGCTGTGATCCTAACACTTTGCTCCAAGCTATGAAATTCCGAAATTTGCATATTCTTCACTTTGGGATTGTTTCGGCAAAAAGGTAAAACACGGCGGAGCTGCCTGCCCGCAAAAACAACCCTCTTCTCTGACAACCTTCCTCCCTCTGAAGATGACAAAGGAGGAGCAGGAGGATTTCCTCTGCTCCTCTATGTCACTGGAAAGATAACACCACTCACTGTCTTGCTTTAGATGTTGCTGCACACCCAATTTTTTAGTTAATATGCAGGATCAGGAAAATTAAACTTGTGTTATGGACTCTTACTTTGAGAAGGAGCAAAGAGATGTGCTATTCACTGGAGCTTTTTTGTGAGAGACTTGATCCCTCCCCCCCCCCCC
>VYZQ01019395.1:27679-72674 GCA_013400655.1 Mystacornis crossleyi
CTGAAGCTTTTATTAAAAAAATAAAAAACGGGATAAAAAACCCCAAACCAAGCAGTGTACAAAAGTGGGGGGAGTAGAGAAGGTTTAACAAGCTCCAAGTCATAGATTATAAGCCTCTGCTAAAAATTTATGGCTGTTTGGATCTTTGCCACACTGAACAGATTGGCAAGCTGATCAGAATCGCAGCAGGCTGCCTAATGAGTCCCACACAATTTTTCACCCCATATTTTTCCAATAAAAAAGCAGTTAAATACCAACCGCAGCCACAGCAGAGCCTGCCATCTGGCTGCTTTTTTCTCCAGCCATCATTAAAATGGTTCTTGGCAGTTTACACCTCGCTTTTTTTCTGTACAGATGTGGAACGAATTTTCTGACAACCCTTGGATGAAACAGGGGGCTTTATTGAGCTTTACAGATTAACTGCCTAACTTCTGGTCCTAATTTTAAGTGTCTTAGCACACCGGAGGCATCATTTTAAGTGAGCTAATTGTACATATCTGAGCCCACCAGCAACATTTGGTTAAGTTAAAGCGAGATTCAAAATCAACATTTCGAGGAGCTGTGTAACCCACACCACCACGGTCACCAACATCCGGCCCGTGCTGTGAGTTCATAGGGATTAAAAATAATAACTACAAGCATAGTGTTCGAAAGTGTCTGCAGAGGAAACCAAAGACTTATGGTTGAAACCCATTCATTGCAGGCAAATGAGCACGAGCAGCTTTATTTCTTGTTGTTTGCTTTGCAGCACTTTGGTCAGCCAGGGAGTGAGGAGCCCTGTATTTGTGGTGACTCCACTGACCTGGCACAGCACAATGAAGCTGCAGCCCCGAGTGTCTGGTCAGATGTGTTGGAGCCACTTGAAAGCAGCTCCCCTTGTCTCTCTGTCACTGGAAGATGATAGTGAGCAGAGGGAGAAGAAAGCTGATTTTGGGGCACAGTGTTTACACACCAAATATCTGGTTTTTACAATTGATGTTTGAAAACAGAAATGCAAAGCAAAGGTCTTCTAGAAACCTAGAAAAATCAAAATATAAGCAAGAAGCACGTTTAAAACCTGCTTGTGGGCCAAACAGAAGCAGGACAGGCTGGAGATGGATACAAGCGGCTGAATGTCTTCGGACAGTTTTGATTAATGCAGTCTGCAAGGCCGGGCAGTTGGGGGGATGGGAGCAGCAGGGCAGCCAGCTGAAGTGCAGCTAAGATGCTCCGAAAACACTGTTTCAGTCTTTCCCTAATGACTTGTCAAGACCACAAAAGAAGCAGTGGAAGTGCAGGGCCTGGAGCCCAGGTCCTCTGAGGGCAAAGCAGGAGGGCTGTCAGACCCCTCTTCCTCCCGAAAGGATGACAAACAGCAGCAGAACATCAAGGAGGCTTTTTATCGTTTTGCTTTCCTCTGCACCCCTAACACAGATTATTACTTATGCCAATCATCTTATAATGACCAGTGGATTTAAAAAATGAATAATTTATAGGAATGTTGATAACATTTATTTGTTTTCAGCAAGGACTTCATAGAATCATAGAAATGCAGTACAGAAAGGGACCTCAAAAGGTCATTCTAGACCCCCTGCTTTGAAAGAGATTATGTGCATAATAATGTAAATGACCCTATAACTGTACTCCAGAATCAACATTTTCATTAAGAAATATATTGCCCTTGTAATCCTACTGGTTGGGCAGATAACCTTCGAGCACAAGCTGACGCAGCCACAGCTATCCAGGCTGGAAACAGGCAGGAACAGTGACCCTGAGACAGCACGAGTGGGCATTTATTCAGAAACCTACCAAGCACAGGCTGGAGATGAATACAACTGGTTGACAGTGTAACGATAGCTTTAATTAATTTACGCTTCTGTGGCTGTCCAAAAAGGATGGCAGTTCTGGGGGACAGGAGCAGCAGAGCAGTCAGGTGCAGCTGCGAGTTGCTGTGTTGGAGAGAAAGGGTTCCACATTCACGTTCTGCTGTTCAAGTCATCCTTGGCCCCCAAACTGTGATGTGTCCTATCCCCATTACTGGAAATGGCTGTGCAAATTGCTGATGAAAAAGAGGGAAAAAATTACCTCCATCTCTTTAGTGGGTGCTGAAAGCTCCAATTTATCTCCTACCGATCGACCTAAAACACCAGTTCACCCTAAAAGCACTGATATACTTTCAATGCACAACCCTGCAGCCTGCTGCAAACCTCATGGCAGTAATAAAAAGAATTGACTTGAGCATCAGTAGTCAGGTCAGACAGTTCTGGGGTTCCAAACTCTATAATTTGGGCCCGGTGTGCAGGCTAGGGTAAAGGACCTGGTTTTATAGCAAAGTAAATTAAAGACCAACCAAATCTGTCAGAGTAACTTTTTTTTACTGTTACATTTCTGGTAAATTTTGTTTCTAAGAACTATTACTATATGAAGAGTTATTCACATACACACTGCCTTGACATTTGCACTTTTTTATATAAACATTTTTACAATATTCCATTACCACAGAACGCACCAGCTAATAGCCAAATCCCTAAAGCTGCTAACAATCAAGTCTGGCTCAGAGTCGCCTCTGAATAACTTCCATTTCTTCAATGCTTTTGCACAGCAGGATTGCTAATAAACAATTGGGCAGTAAAACTACAAGTCAGCCAGTACTGCCTCTGTCTTCTCCAGTTCAGGGAATTGCTCTAATACAATGTGGAAATATATCCTGTGACCAAGCAGCCTCTGGGAATTCTTACATTTCAGGTTGGGTTGTCTTCATTTGGGTTATTTTGGGATATCCACAAAAATGAGTCCCAATTCCCTTTCCCTTGCTCTCTACCCCCCACAGTCATGCACTCCACCAAGCAAAACATTCTAGCTACTTAAAATGTGGTCAGGGAATAAACTATTTCAAGGAAAAAAAAACCCCAACAGTCTCATCTTAAATGGTTTCCATCCAATCAAACAATTTAGCCCAGAGGCTGAAATGATTTAGCCCTTACACAAGCCTCACACAATAGTGTTTGCATAACTTACTCGAGCTCTCTCTCTGCCCCATGGAGAGTTCCCAGCCCCCTGAGAAGACACAAAGGTAACTGTGCATTTGATCCAAGGACAGTTTTCATTCTACTTAGGACTCACCTAAACTGGTCGGTTCCTTGCATACAGCAGACTGTGTTCCACAGATCCATCAACCACCACACCCTCTGTGGTGCAGCCCCAGTTGCATTTCCTAGCAATGGGCCCAATGAAAAGCATGGACCAAGGGCTTCCAAACAAAGTAGGGGGCAAGGTGCTAAAGGGCAGGTGTATCTTGCTGCAGAAACCCTGAATACAGCAGCACTGGTCAACCACATCACTACGGAATGTTCCAAAATTCGCATTTTAGGCTTTCATGCTTGTTTCAGCCTTGAAGCGTGTTTTTATTGCCTGTTATTGCTAAGTCAGTGTAACCAACATGCAGCCTTTACAGATAACGTTCTTATGGTCAGTCTCAAAACTAGTTTTAAAGTTATTAGTGATCCTTTCCTCCTCACTATTTTTAAAGGTTTATGGGTTAGATTTGAGATTTCAGCTGTAGGCAGAAATGTGGTGCAAACTGATCCTAGAATTTTCCCCCTCGATCCTATTAAAAGTAAATTTGCTTTACTGCAATAGTAAGAGAAAATTCACAGTGAAAAAGGTAAGAAATGGATTAGGGGTATTTTCAAGTCATTCATTTTCACTCAAAAAACAATAAATTGAAGCCACATTTTCTTCCTAAGAAACACGGCTTTGCCCTCGTAATTAAAAAATCTCAGCACTTCAAATCCATGGGACGCATGTGAAAAAAGGAAAGTAAATAAGCGGAGAGGCTCTGGAGTTCTAAGCAGAAGAGCTGGGCTCAGAATCTTACAGCCAGCCATTTGGATGTCTTGGGGTTATATAGTTCGAATTCCACATTTATAGGCATCAGCAGGAGTTTTGCCAATGACTTAACTGACTTTTATGCTATAAAGCTAGAATGATCCATTTTGATTAACTGCTCTGACCTCCTGCATAACACAGGCTTACAGCACAGGGCCAAGATTTCATCCCAAATCTGGACAGAAGAGAGATGCACAACATATGAGTCAGCAGGACAAGCACAACAATTTTAATTTTAAAATGCCAGATCGTGTTGGCAGGGGAAAACAGGGTGGATGATGGACAGTTCTGGATACTGAGAGGTTTCTTGAATTATTGGGAGATACTTGGCTATGTCAAGCAAGCTGACTGAGCTAGCTTTCATCTCTTGTTTTTAATTATCTTTACTCTTTCAGAATTTCCTTGTTGTGTTAAGAGTTGTCCCGGTGCAAGCCTCCTCCCCAGATCTAATCTCTTTGCTTGAGGCAACTGGGGCAGGGTTATTTTGACACGCAAACGAAGAGGACATATGTTGCATGCAAATGAGAGGGCCACAGCTCAGAGCAGACAGATTTTTTCCCCCCCCCCCTGCCCCAGGCACTTCTGTTGTTGCTTAACAGGATTTCCTGGGGATCTAGATCAACACTTTCACAACAGGGTCTCTAAAGTCTGGCTCCCCCACCCAGCCATCCAAGGGCAGTCTGGGGAGCAGGACAGGCTCCCGGGTGCTGTGCAGAGACAGCCCAGCCACGGTTCCTGCCTTTGGAGGGGGAAGGAGAGGGTGCTGCTGGTGGCTAAAAAGGCTCAGCCCCACCAAGCACTGAGTTCACCTTGAGCCAGGCCGACTTGAGAGACTTGCTTGGGGAAAAGCTGGCCCGAGGCCACCAGCCTGGCCAGCCTCACTCGAGATTTGTTGTTCTCAGGTATTAACATTGGAAAATTGGCTACTGTGCTCTGGCAGTAACTTCTCAATGTTATTTAATACGTTATTGTATTCACATTGTAAAGGGCCCACACCCTGTTCTGATTCAAGGCCTAGATAGAGAGTCATTATGGTGCTATAAACACCACTTTTAAAAGCCTGACTATGTATTGACACAGTTTTTAGTATGTGCAGAACACTCTCAAAACCACTCTCAAACATTGTGATGACATTTTACACTGGGCTCATGTGTCCCCAGGATGGCATTAATCGAAATAGGACCGTGAAACCTATGAACCAGGAAGATCTGTGCAAAATAATCCAGCTTCAGAGATAAGAAATCGAGGCAATTTGGAAAGGAGGCCAGGTTCTGTGCTTGATCCTTCATCTTTGCTCGCCAAGATTGTAACAGACATCCCAAGAGTGAATGTCTTGGGAAAACGTTTGAGAACTTGTCTTTTGCTACTAAGAAAGGTGCTTAAATTTCAAAACGCCGAAAAGGTAGGCTGGCCGTGCCCAGACAAAAGTACTGAATACATGAATATTAAAAAAAAAAAGGAAAAAAAAGAAAAGAGAGTCTCAAAACACTTGGCACAAATCACACCATTCATTGCAAGGAATCACTTCTGGCCAAGCTATCCCCATGGGCTTCGAGGGCTGTCAGCACACAGCACAACCAGAATGAACTTGCAGGTCCCTCCCTTTGGCGGGTCTGCTCCAGCCGGGACGGGACTGCTGGCTGTCGGGGACGGGGGCTGGCTTTTTCAGGATTAACTAATTATACCAAAATACTTGTCCACCGCCCTCAATAAGTCAGATTTGGAAAAGCAGCAGAGGAAGAAAGTCTTACAGATGGTACTGCCACTCGGCAGCTTACAACAAGGCTTGGGTGCCCTCCCGACCTTTGCTGGCTCTCCCCAGAGAGCAGCCCCACAGGCACAGGCAGGAGCAAGTCAGATGGGGTCACCAGATGGCTGAGAATATGGTGCACATTAACACACATTCTTCGTGAGCCTGTCTCTGGCCCAGGAATAAGCAGGAGAGGGATTTGGCCCCAGAGCATTCAGCAAAGCCATGGTCAATACTGCACTGAAACCTCTACTGGCATCCACGAGGTAGACAAGCGCGTGCTGCCAGAGTTAAATATTTCATTCTTAATGCATTATGGCATTGCTTTTGTGGTTTTGAGAAAGGCACGTTAAATTCTCTTAAAATGTGCTAGGCAAACCCCCGATGCATGATTTGTGTACAAATGGATGCTGCAGTGCTGTGCGTGTCAAACTGTGCATATGGGTAACTTGATAATCATATAATTTGCCTTGACGCCTCTCTAAAAAGACATCATTGTCCCTCTAATTTTGATTCCTTGTAAATAATCAATCAATTAGCTAATCTGCTCAAATGCTCCCCCCACCCCTTTATGTTTTCAATTAAAAGTGTGAAAGGCAAGTGCAGACAGATTTACATGACGTTCCAGAGGCAAGAGGCGGTAATGGGTATTTTTTCACTGATCTTTATCAGGTGCCCTTTAAGTACACTTGAGGTTTCTTGTGATCTTGGCTGCTAAGCAATTCTGAGCATTCGTTTTTTTCCTAATGGAAGACATGTCTTTATGAGGTTGTCTTTCGGGAAACTCCTTATACAGAATATCCAGCAAACTACTTAGGAAATGGTATTTTCCTTTCAAAAGCCTACCTGTGTTTTCCTGAAACCCTTATAATGTGCAAACTGATCCTTCTGGGAGTATTCTGACTTGGCAGGACTTAGGCAACTTTTGTAGAGATACCAAAAGGCATCTGTCTTCCACAGGGCTAAGTCCTGGCCAAATTTCACATCCTTGCTTCAAAGTATGTAAGTGCGCAAGCTTCTTAGCAAACTATTTGCAAGCACTTTTAACATGACCAAACCAATTTATTTCTCCCTATCTTATTTTTTTAGGGAGCCAAATCTTTCTATGTGAACTTTCAAAGAAAAGGAAATCAGCTGCAGGCAGACACACGACATGGAAAATTTCAGCTCCAACAGCTAGAGTTTGGCAAAGGTACAGGCAATTGTCAACAGCCCTGCAAGGAAAGTGCCAGACAATCCCCACATCGGGCTGGGCTTCCAGCTCCACCTGCAGCCTGGCCAGGAAGGCATGGACATTGTGTCAGCGCCGTGCCCTCTCCCAGGCAGCCCTTTTAAAAGAGTCAGGAGCAGTGATTTGTGGTGTGCATTGTGAGTGGATTGCTAATAACGTGGAGGCTGAAGTGTAGGAGGCACAGCCCTACAACTGGGGGGCTTTATAGCAGGAGAGGATGGATCAATCACGGCGACTCCATAACACTTGAAAGACCCCCCCATTCCTCATACAGATTTGGAGTCTACTTTAGACATTTAAGGTGACACTTGCTGCAATACAATTTTTACATATATTGTTAAATTATATCTTCAATCAAAAAGAAATGTTAATTCCTCAAACTGCAAAAATAACAAGTCAGGATCTTGCCAAGATAAAAATCAAACAAAGAAAATGAATTAGAACAACACTAAACTGAGCAGCAACTGGAAAGGCACAACGCTCTTCCGCAAGCCAAAGGCTTACTCATGTATAGTGTATGAAATATTCTTTCAGGAACTGGCCAAATTTTTAAAATTGAACACAATCAACTTCTTAATACATTTTATCCTTCTATAAGAGGCAAGGATATACATTTTAGCATAAAGCATTAGTGATCACACTTATCTCTGTTTTTCCGATGAGAGGTGGCATTGCCCCGTGGACTAAAAATGGCAAAGCAGGTATGGCATTCACATCCCTTTGGGGTTATTAATTCCTGGGAGCACTGAGGCAATGCCACACTCACTTATCTCTGCTACGTAACTACCCTAATATCCTTTCTGTGACACAATGATTGCACTGCAGCTAGAAAGTGCCTCCACTACCCTCAGAGCAACAGTCAGCCACCTCAGTTATTTCAAGTGAAAATCTAGTTGCTAGGGGGGTGGTCTGTAAGAATTTTAATGCACCAAGATCTCACCTTTGGTATCATTTTTCCCTAATAAAACAGGGGTGAGCACACTTGCATGTTTGTTAGAGTGGGACAAGGACAAGTTAATGTGCGTTCCGCATTCTGAATGTGTAGCATAATAAGTGCATGAATTATTTATGTGTATAAATTTAAACTCTTTGATTGAAATGTAAGACTGGTTGATTAGAAATAAACTTCCTTTATCTTTGATACCTGGGTGCTCTGCCACAGGAGCTTTAAACACTACGGGCTCCCTGGCTGCATGCTCCCATCTCCTCCCCAGCGCCAGCCCTGGAATTCATGAAATAACACAGAAATCCAGAGCCGTCCCAGATGAAGAGAAGCCAAACAAAAGTACCCCAAACCTCCAACTTCTCAGCTAGCTGAGTTTCCTGGAGCAGCTCACTGCACAAACACGGAATGGTGCTAGTGCCAGAGGAAATGCGTGGCTGCGACTCAGGGGCCACAGCAGCAGCAGCTGCCATCAAACCTCACACCAGGTTAACCACCAGTCACTAGTACATCCACCTCCTCCTAGAAATGTTTGTTTTTCTCTTGAAAACATGTCTCTGTATTTCTAGTCATCTCTCCCTGTAGGATAGTAGCTTAGCAGAGGCCCATCAGCGATCTCCTGGAATTAATGTTTAAATCACCTCATTTAATAATCTGAAGAAAGAAGAAAGTCCCAGACAATTAAGTGACACAGTGATTTGTTATCAGGGGGTCCCAAAGGTAGAGCTGCAAGAATAAGAAATACGTACTGAGAAAACAAAGTCACACAACCAACAATACCCTGTGTAGATAAGGCCACTCAATTAAATGTGTTCTCGTGCTGATGTAGATTTAAATCGGAGCTTTCACTGCTCTTCCCTTCAGACACCAGGCAGGTATCAACTAAAATGTAGATTCCTGTAAGGAAGGCATAACCCCTAATCTGAAAGAGTGACCTCACATTATCCTCTGGGCAGAAAGCTTTCCTGCAACTTCAGATCCTTTTGATACAATTTATTTCCTCAGCGCAGCACTAAAAGCAGTACCTGAGTATCCATCCTGCCAGAGAGGCATGCTCAGTGAGGGATTATAAGCAATTTTGTAATTCTGCCTGTTTTAGTTGCAGATGCTGAACAGAGAGTTTGTACATAATATGAAAAGGAGTAAGAGAACATTAATTATTAATGCAGCCTCATGAAGCAATTAATTTTCTGGGTCATTAACTCACCATCTACACAGGAATTCTAAAATCCCGCAGCAGAAAAATGCTGGTCTGAGTATGGCTGAAGGCATTTCTGTGCGGGGCAGTGTCTCCAAAGCCCAAGGCCAAGACCTGTAGGAGTTTGTGGTAAGCCCGGTGCTATGAACCACATGAATTCTACCATGTTTATTCCAGGAGATCTGCATGACCACCTCAGTGGAGACCATCATCCATCACTCCTCTGCTTTGCTCACAACTTTCCTCATTAATCTCAATGCATACTTAATTCCAGTTCACTCAGTCCATGCTTTACACTAACCAGAAATGCCACACTGGGTTCATCTTTTGTTTCCAAAATACATTTGGCTCATTGTTTTTAAGCAACACAAGTGGCATTTGTGCACCAGCATGCCAGACTGGACTTTTAATACGTGTTAAATCTTTCAGAACAGCTCTACAGCACAGCTCTATAGCACAGCCAACACCACCCAGAGCTGCTGGTATCACTGTGACAGCAAAANGGCTGGCTTTGCCACATTAAGTCTCTCTCTGCTGGAAAAGGCATTAATTATAAGCAGGCAAGAAGAAACTTCTGCAGCATTGATGGCTGCTCTGCTGGGTGCTTTTCCTTGTACTAAGCTTGTTTTCATTAACTTTCCAAATAAATGATAAAAGGCACAGGCATGGGCAACAGAAAGACAACCCTCTAATCAATGGAGTGGCTGGCTGGCCTCCTGTGTGTGTGTGAGGAAGCTTTGTTTAGATCCGTGCAAGCGCGCACACACAGAGGCTTTCCTGCCGAGCAGTTTAACTAATCCAACCAGGAGTATAAAATATTAGCTCCCTAGGAACCCCAGCACTTGGCTACATTCTCGGTGTCGCAGTTCCAAGCTAAAACCAAACTTGCTCGGGGTAGGACGTTTCGTGTTCTGTCACCAGGCTTGGTAAAAATCAGTCAACAAAGAAGTGAATCAATGCATTCTGTTCTTACTGAAATGCAATTCTGACAACTCTCTGGATTTTAATATAAAATACTGATGCCTGTTACATTGATTATGTTGATTAAAATTGTGGTTATTAATTGTGTTGATTAATTACCACACTTTATATACATGTTAGAGTTCAGAGCATGAGCCAGAGAAGAGAATTCCTTCCAAGTGCTGCCCAGACGGAGAGCAAGAAGCATATCTGACTAAAGTTCTGCTTTAAAAGTTCCAAGTTTACAAGTTTTAAAGCAGTGCTGTGCTTGAGCAGGAGTCACAGTTTCCACTGGCAACTGCAAACTAACCTTGCAGACCTCACAGACAGGTTAAAGAAAACCTGCTGCACTGGTCCACAGAAACATCAAAAAGAAAATTTAAAAACATATCCCCACTATAATGTGTCATTCTAAATAATGATTTTTAAGAAAAATCGCATTATTTTCTGGAGCCTGACTCATGATTTTTAAACATTTGGGTTTTGCCAAACTGCTGGTATAAATCTGGAACCGCTCCACTGACGCCACTGAAACTGCACCAATGTAAAAATGGCATCAGGGAGAACAGAAACAGGCTGAGAGAATTGGACAGCTGTGACCACTAACACAGGCTGTGCATTAGGAAAGATCAAAGACTAATTTCTACAAAACATTTTGGCTTGTTTTTTATTTTGCTGAATTAGGGTGAAACATGGCTCACATTTGCTCTCAGTAGCTCGACAGGCTAAAAATTCTTCCCTGACTTTTGGACACAGCATAATACCAATGGGTATTTAGCCAGCTATTTTTCTGAGAGGTATTTTTATCTCCTGTTAGAGCCTTCAGTCACTTGAAATGCAAGATTATCTTTCCTCCCAACTGCATGACTGTGGTAAGGATGCCATAGCAGATAAACAGAACCGTCTGGTCCAAAATCCCATCCCACTCCTGGACTTCATTACTCAGAAACATCCCCATCCTCTTGGCAAGGGGAACAGAGACCAACAATAATGCCTCTAAAGGTTAAACACATGAACCTTTTGTCATGCTGAAAAAGGGGAGGAAAAAAGGCATTGGAGAGCACTACAAATCAGGGCAAGTGACTGCTCAGCAGAAACAGAGGGCAAAGGGTGGGTGCACCATTATCTGGCGGGGAATGTGCTCTCCAGAACCAGTGTTCACACCCGTCTGCAGAGAAAACAATCATCATCCTCAAAAGCCCCTCAGAGCTGGCAATTTTTAGGCACAGACTCTGTATCAGGAAATGCCGGATCTTGGCAGCAGGCGTGTTACTGATAGGAATGATAAACCAGCAGGGTTATTTGAACACGTCTATCTCCAAGGCCAGAAGAAAAGAAAAGCTAAAATCTCCAAGGCCCTTTTGAGGGAATAATCATAAAAGCTACAGATTGCATTTCCCGAGGTTTTTTTTGTATTGTGATTAAATCTGTTTCTAGCATTACACCTTTAAGAAAGATCAAAGGGAGGCAGTGAGGGAAGGAGGTGCACACTGACTTCCACTAATTGAAGCAAGCTGAAGCCTCCAGCACCTTCTGGGTTTTCCAAAGTTTCCCTCTCTATCTCAGCACTTCCTCTGCCCTCTCCTGCGGCCTCCCCAGCCTCTGCAGAAGTATCCAGATGACTGACACAACAGAGATGCCTTTTATAGCTGCCTGGGTACAGGAGCAGGAATAAAACCATCCCAAATCTCAGTATAATTAGTGGCAGAAACTCACTGCAGTTCTTCCATTGTTCCACTTTCATGACTCCTCTTTTCTGTCTTGAAGAAAGGACATCCAGGTTTAGAAACTCTTACCAACATATGTGTATCAATGCCAGTAAGAGTGAAACGCTGCATGTAACTCATCCCAGTAACAAAACCTATCAAAGTAAAGCTGTACTGGGAAAAAACTAGTTTCTCAGCATTACTGTGTGTGCAGCAGGAGTCTTTGCCAACCTCCTCCTACCCCAGACCGGCCTAATTAAGCTGCTAGAACTTGCAGTGTAAAGATAACCACGGCATCCCAAGTGGGGCTTTGTAACAACCTGACTGACTCAAGCGTGATAACGCCGAGAGCACCGTGGATTCTGCACTCAGCCAAGCAAGTGCACTTGGATACCCCTATCCTCACCACCTACCTTCTCCAGCGTCCCTGCTTCCTTCTCTCATCCATCTGTGCCTCAATTATAAGCTCTTGGGGAACTCCTGGGAGGTGGTGGCTTCACTGCAGAGGCTGTGAGCCAGGGTCTGCACCAGCCTCTACGGAGGCTTTAATTTCCATCCACTCATCCCACGGCACTTGTGCATGAGCAAGGAAGAGAGTTGCTTGTAAATGCCTCCAAGGGTCAAGCGCAACTTTGCCTTTGATGCTTAATAAAGTTTTGAAATCAAAACCACCATGTAAATGTTGTTCTTATTATCAGGTAGGTGTGCTCTGGTTTTCTTCCAAGGGAGCTCAGCAGCTGAAAGTGGCTGGTGCTACAAGCAGGTCTTGGATGTTCAACATTCAAGTTTGCAGGGAGTAGACAGACATAAGAGCTTGGCACACAGCAATGAAAGAGGATGCAATCTGATTTGGCAAATTAGCCCCTGGGATGATGCAGTTGCCATATGTACCTAGGTGCCAAATTTCAAATGGAGCAGAGTGACCTGACCCTGACCTTTAGCTCTGAGCGCTAAATTCCCTCTCCAGGGAGCCTCTCTAGCCTGAAGCGTGTTTCAAAGCTGTGAAGAGAATAAATGTATTCACCTGGGGGATATTTACAGCAGAACATTTGTTTTCACTTACGCTGAAATCTAAGGAGAGTTTTGGTAGAGCCCCTGCATGTCATTCATTCCATCAACAGGTTTTGCAGCTCTTCTTATGCAGGTGTCTGAGGCCTGTGCAGATCTCTCTGGCTGACCACAAGTATCTGATGAAATCTCTGTTCTAGACAATAATTTGCCCAATTGGAGGTTTTTCAAACAGAAGTAAACATCATCTTCTTTCTCCCTGCTTACCAAAGACACAGCAGGACAAGATAAGGAAGCCACCAACTACAAAAATTCGCTACTCTTAATAAGTATACTCAAGAAGTTTACAAGAAGTATTGTAAATAATTTAACCTACACTTTCGAGAAGATGAGTGTTATGTTTAGTTTGGGGTTTCTTTTAATCATTCCACTGCAAACTAGTGGTTAACTTGCTAATTAAAAACAATTGCCTAATGGGTCATCAGGCAGCAAGTAAGACAGGTTAGAAGAAAGAATGAATATTCACTAGAGGTGACACCCAGAGCTTTCTGAGCATCAGACTAACGTCATGATACCCCAAATATGGGTACAGTAAAGAAAACCAAAGAAAGGCAAGCAAAACTTCAAAGACAAGGCGGATTAGTTTAAAATAGTTATACAACTCAAAACAACTTTAGACCTTTCCAGATCAGTTCAATAATGAAATGTCACAAAAGGTATCCTCCAGGTGGACATGCTTTCACTTGGCTTTTGGCTTTATCATTTTAGTTGACTTGCATTACTTTTTCTGAGTACCCTGGTATGGACACAAAGCCAGAGATCATCTCAAACACGCCTGCTCTTCTGGAAAGCAGGATCAGTTCTAGAAACAACTGCCTTGCTTTTTGCCAATTCACTCAAATATCGATGGTTTGAAAACTTATCCAAACACTCTTTCAGACTCAGGTTGGCCCGAAAGAGATGGTGGAAGTATTCAGAGAAAAGCTAAGAGAAGAGCTGAATGCAGTGTTATGGGCTATGCAGTAGCTTTGGGAAAGGCAGCAGTATAGATGAACCAGACTTCCATCTAGTCAGCTAGCAGAAATACATCTTTATTTTAAGGAACTGAGTCACTTCTGAAATGCACCATTTGTTTAAATCACAGGAAATAAAGGTTTACAACCAGGGACGGGCTTGGCAAACCTTGTTAAGAAACAACAATGGTTTATACGATCTGCAGAATCTGCTCTCTGGAAGGATGATACATCCCTAAAAGCAGCGGCAAAAGGCGAGAGAAGGCTTTGCTAAACTTGTGTTTCTATCCAAGTTTCACATAGAGAACATCTGTTTGCACCCTACAACATACATGGGCATTTGATAAACACTTTCTTGCTTCTCACTTTAGGATGGCTCTTTGGCTCACACAAAATGTAACACTACTTTTTATATAGTCTCACTCATTTCAAGTGCCGTAAAACCAGGCATGGAAAAAGCAAACGCTTAAAGATGCAAAGTAAAGCATTTTTAAAACTCTGGGGAAAAAAATACTTAGGGTTGTCCATACAATCTTAAGTTTAGCTCCACTTTGCAGACACGTTTTAGCTGTGTTTTGTTGTCAAAATCTGGCTCCCACGTTTCCTCAGCAATCCCCTCACAGGCTCTGGTTCCCCAGCACCACATCAGGCCCACACCTCCACCCCGCAGCACCTGCCATCATCCTCCACACTGCTGGATGCCAACAGGAAAAGCTGTAAGTGTAAACGGATGTGCTTTTGCCATCTACCATACTCTCTGCTCCAGAACTTTGCTGGCAGCAAGGAGAACTAAGTGGAAGATCTCACTTTGCTGAAGTGTTTCAGCTGAAATTCACCCATATGACTCAGTCTGAAGAAGACTCTCAGCAAGGAAATTCACCATGACAAAGTCTGGGCAGACTGTAAGCATGTGAAAGCAGGGCTTCATGGTATAAACTGTAGGATAACCTTGACATCTGGCTTTCCTTCCTGTCCTGCTTACAGGAGGGTGGAAAAGACCTCTGTGTTCAGTGAATTTGAGAAGAACGAAGAGAACATGTCTCCCAAGCTACTCCAAAATAAACAAGGATAATTTGTGTATCCAGGATGACAGCAAAGCCTACCAGTGAGAAGCTTCTAGCAGAGAATGAAGTCAGGAGCAGATGACAGAGACAAATGCCTTTTCAAGGAAAAAAATTGTGCAGAGATTGGACAAGATTTTCCACACTCGTTTTGCCTTCAGAAAATAACCCTGAACTTTAGACTTACGAGAATACACTGAGAGACAAGCATCTTTTACCTTGCCTTGGCAGCTTCAGAAGAATGCTAGGAATAAATCATAAGAACAAACAAAATAATCATAAAAACCCCTTGCTGCATGACACAGACTAGAGCAGAGGATGTACTCAGACAGTGATTCACGAGCAATGCTCCTGAGACTGCCATTGTGTCATTTCCCAACACCTCCCAATTCCTACCAGCAGGCTAAAGCAGCAATTAAAGAAGTGGGAGTGCTCTGCAAGCCTTCCCTGTCTGTAACAGGCCCACATCCAGCTATTTATTAGGTAATCCAATTACTGTGATGTGACCTTCCTTCATGCATAAGTGTCTAGTCAGACTACAGGACAGCCTATCGACGCCGGTGTTCTCCTCAGGACGCAAGCCTCCGTTCCTCTAATAACAGAGGTTATTACAAAACACAGCTACTGCACAAAACATTGCACTTCCCCTGCATCTCCTCTCATCGTTTTCCAGTTGTCTGGAGAGCACCCACACGCCCAACCACAACGGGAACAGGTTGAGACCAGTCTCCTGCACCCACCTCTTGGACCACGCTTTCTTCCAGCCTCCCGTCGCACCTGGGAGGAGCTTCCCACTAACACCTACAGATCTGCCTCATTATCCTCCTCAAAATTTTCTTCCATGGCAATGCCACAGACAGCAGTTAGGCCTCCCAGGCCCGACAAAGCCACTCCTCACCACGTTGTCTTATGAGACATCTTTAGAGCCCATGCACACTCTCTCCTGCTTTTTCTGTGGAAGATGAGCTACCTGTAGGGGGACAGCCCTTCTGTGAACGAAGTTTCCTAGGGAGGATATGGTCCTTGGCTGGAGCTCCTGGGGGCTTTGATACAACACACGGGTCATTTCCAGCATCACCAACAGAGCTTTCTTTGGAAATCAGTGGCAAAGCTCCAAGACTCACTATCAGGACCCAGGAAAGCAACACTGCAGAACGTGGATTCCTGGCCAGGGTGTGAGGCAAGTCCCCGTTTATACTCCATTTGAAACAGGCTTTTTCAAGGGATGCAGGGCTTTTGCTTGGAAAAAAGCCAAGGGAGGACCTTGGGCTGTATCCACTGACCTCTGATGACAGAGATTAGATAACAAGTGAATGGAAGTACTTTCAGCAGTGGTGCTGTGTGCTGAGAGACATAATAAAGAGCATGTATCATGGCAATACTCAGCATATATAATTCCCTGGAGAGATAACCCAGCGAGAAAAAAAGGCTTTGGTATGTCCCTGTTTGTTACAATGATTTTCCTGACTTTCCGGAAGGAGAGAATACTTTCCAGCTCACTCCTGCTCTGAAAAATGCTACAGCCTCTGCAAACTACAGAAGAAACTTGCAGTTCTTGATGCTCAAGGCTCCCTTCAAACCTTTATTTCCTTTGATTCAATGTTTTTCACACTGTGCTTTAACATGAAATGTCTCATAAAGTCAGAACCAAAAGTTAAGGCACAGGAGAGGAAGACGTGCAGGTGGAAGGGCAGGTACACCTCTGGCCAAGTGAAAATGATAAATAAAACCAAACCAAAAACCAGTAAGGGAGTTTCTGAACAGAACAGATCACAGCAGCCTGTCCAGAGGTCTGTCAGGAAGGGTTCACAAACAACGTGCAAGCCACAGACACAGGTACAGAGTCTAAAGCTCCTCTCCCTGCTCTATGTCTCCTTCACCCTGTGCAGGCAGAGGCAGCTGCTATGAGGAACAAGGAACGCCTCTTCCCTGTGTGAAGCTTTCCTGAGCCCTGGAAACACCACAGATGCCTTTGTGGAGCAGCTGATCTTGACAGGAATCCCAGTAATCAAATCACGGCGGTGGCTTCAGTTCGATTCCCCCACCACTGTACGGAAGGCCACCGGCAAGGATTACCCAGGACAATTTAATTACGTGTGAAAACAGCTGCAAAGCTTTATGGGGTTTTAGGGTTGTTGTTCTTTGGATAGGAGGAGGGAAAGGAGAGGGAATCAGACATGGAGCGAGCTGGCTGGGAATGACCTGTGATGGCAGGGAAACACCCTGTCATACACACGAGCAAAAGATTAAGGACTGATACATACAAAGCCAGTTTTTCTCAAAGGGCTTGCTTTTCATGCCTCGTCACCTGGAACGGGGTCAGTGTGACCCGCTGCACCCCACATCCCTGGTGCCATAAGAGATAACTGCTCATTTCCTGCACACACCTTCATCCAGAGAAAAGCCTGCTTTGCCACTGTTTACCTGTGCACCCACGTTAAAAGACCATGTTGGCCTAAGGGACAGTGAGGTGTATTCTTGCTGAAACTAGCTGAAATCTTGGTCATACTTAAATGAAACAGGATTTTATTGCTGCCTTTGAACAGGCCAGAGATTCACCCGTGAGAATACAGTGTCTGGAGAACAGAGGGTAACAAGGTCCAAGGAAAACTCCACATTGTCTTTTAGACCACCTTTTCCCTCCTTGATTCAAAAAAGGTCCCTGTGCCTTGTACAGTATCTGTAGAGGAAAACAAACCAGCACAGAGAATACTTCACTGGGTATTACCTTCCTCAGGCATGATGAGAGCTCATCAATGCAGTCTGTAAGCTGTTTGATTTAAGGACTCCACCAAACATGTCTCACATAAGAATTACAGTACATGTGGTATTTGTTTGTTTTTGTTTTTATTTCAATTTTATTTCTGGATACTACTTTGCTCTCTAAATTATTTTTCTTGCATGACAAGCAATATCCAGTTATTCATGCACTGCCTTTTTTTGTTTTAAGTTGACATTTTGCCCAAACTTAAGACAACAAGATGCTTACTAGAGGTTCTCCTAGCTTCAATGAGGTCTCCCATACCACGCTGGCTTTTAAAAACTAGGACATACTAAACCCAATACACATAAAACCAAGGCACACAGTTAGAGACATCAGCCACAATTTCCATTCCACATGCGTGTATGTTCTCTGTCTATGCACAATGGTGCTTCCAACCTGAAAACAATGCATTCAAGGAAAGAAATATGGGTTTGTGTGATGGGACTTCCAATGGAGCCTCAAGGACTTTGGTATCCCCGGACTATAAAGAAAGTCCGGAGAACAGAATGCTTAACATCTCCAGCTTCCTTTGAATTCCCAGCCTTACTGAACGAAGAATAAAGAAAGCAGGAATCCACTAATTAAAGAGAAATGGGGCTTATTTGTCTTGGTTTCTGAAGTCACAGTTCTCCACTTCTGAAAACACAAGTTTCTCACCAGTTCTTTTCTGCCCTAGGGCTGTGACCTTAGAAGCTTAAATGATACACAGATTTTGGTCAAAATCTGCTCCTTATTTACTGGACTTCAAATGTGCAAGCAATTACTGAATGGGTCTCGTTTATTGAATAAAAGTATTTAGGCATTATGTTTACAAAGGCCTAGAAACATTAAAATCTAGTGAAAAACAATTATTTTTACAGAATACATCTGCAAGCAATATGAAGTCATTTTGTTTTTGTAAATTTCTCTGTAATAGACTTATTGTTGATGTGGAAAATGTTCACATTGCAGCAGTGAATAATTTTGAAATGCCAAACTTAATAAAGGAGAAATTATTGCAAATAATATCACAGCCCTTAAAGAAAAAAAAAAAAAAACAACAAACCAACACCAAACCCAAAATACCAGCGGTTTCCTGACTAGTCAATCCTCCTCAGATTGGCAGAACCTCTTCAGACTAATCAGGAAGAGTTAGACAAATAGTTACTTTATTATGGAGGCTGTCAAATAAATCAGAATCTGGCAAGCAACTGTTTTTGAGCCCTGCAGCCGGCCTGGCTTCTTTTCCTGTAAACCCAAGGCAGTTACAACAGACCCACGGATGTGAGTGTTTGTCTGCAGAGCAACGTGTGGGCTTCAGGCCTCTAAACAATACTCCTTCCAAATCTGGGCCAGCATTTTTCTTGGCTTCCTCAGGTTTTGTTGTGGAACATGGCTGAGAGAAGAAATGTTTTCTAACCAATTAATTCAAGTCACTGCTGTTATTTTTAATGGAGAGCTCTGAAGCTCAGCTCACAAAGGGTAATGAGAAAATAATGTTTTAAACAACATCATCAGAGGAATTAGGCCGTGGACTTGAACTACATTATCCAGTTCTAGCCGCAGAGTTATTTTGCCCCCCCAATGTTTGCTCTTTACAATGGCATGATGAATGGGAATTTTGCCTAAGGTACAAGCCTGAGACCCAGCCACAACTGAAGGTCAGAGAACAGTGAGTTTCAGCACTCAGCCGCAAGAAATGGGCTCTTGTGCTGCTGCAGCCCTGACTCCAAACAGGCTCCCAGTGCCCGTGGGCTTCGTGTGTTTGGGAGTGAGTGAAAACCGAGATCTGGGTTCAGCAGGGCACTGGGGCACTGCCTTAATCTGCTGTCTCACAGCACTGCAGCAAGCAGTGAAACTGATGCAAAGGAGACTTAGGCACACGATTAGCATTGCTCAGTCGTTCTGCAGGATAGAGGGAAGAAGAGTAACTCTATCGAGAGGTAACAACATCACCTCTTCCACCTCCATTCAGTCCTTTCTGTGTTTATCTGCATTGGACAACATTAACTTGAAAGACAACCACGAGGCAGAGGGGAAGGCAAAAAGGAGACAGGGCAGGGAGGGAGAAGAAAGTTTGAAATTATAATCCAGAATGGATCTAATGATCACTGGCGCTTACAAGCCTGTTTGAAACGTTTTCACGCACTGCTACTGTACCGAATATATCCACCAGCTGAACAGCCAAGAATTGCAGCTGGAAACTGTAAGATTGCCCAGGCAGGAACTGTCCTTCCTCCCACCTCCTTTACATCCACGGCAATGCAAACTGGCAGCACCGACAAATCAATTCAACACCAGTGATCATACAGACTGGCTAAGAAGGTGGGATATAATAACTTCTGAAACTAGTAAGATGGCTTAAAAACATCCCTTTTTTTTGCACTAGACCACGTTAAAAGCAAATAGCACAGACAGACTTGCACCTGCTTCCAGATGAAAGTGGTAGCTAGTGCAGTGCTATTCTTAATATGAATTAACTTCTAATACACATCTGCTTTAGTTCTAATTGACTTTACAGTGCTACTAAAAATAACTGGCAGGCATACTTCTCCCCTTCCCCGTGTCTCAATATGGATGCTCTGTCTTATGGATCCTAAAATTTAACACTTCCAGAAAACACAAACAACCACTAACTGCACAGCATCCTATATATAACATTTGGTAGGTTTTGTGGGGAAGAGCCACGGATTTGTCCTTGAAGCCTATCTCAGGGAGAAAACCACCAACGAGAGATTGGCATCTTACAGCCCAGGGCCAACAGCACAGGCAGAGCAGAGGAGGTGCCACTGATGCCGTCAGACAAAAACTGAGAGATGGGAAAAGGACAAGAAACTCATGTTTCACAAAAAAAAAAAAAAAAAGAGACTTAAAACACAAGGATAGGAGGGAGACCTTTTTGGTAGGATATATGTTGTTTTATGGGAACAAGCTCAATAATCACAGTACAAAAAATCTTACTTCCTTCAACTTCACCTTTTGGAGGCAGGGTGAGGTTATCTACAAACTTAAAGAGGGTGAAAATGACTGCAGTCACTCAGTAACTGTGTCCACAACTTATGTATAACACACACTGGTCACTTCAGCCACCTTTGTGGCAATTAATAAAAAGAACAGACACCTTAGAATCTTTGTTGGTTGCCAAAGGTTACTCTGCACTTTTATCCTTGCATGATACCACCTCAATTCAGCTTAAATATGAATGGGGTCCCCTTCAATTTTAGGCGAAAGTTCTTTTATATTTATAGTATTCAGGATAGCTACACATCCTTGATTACCTTTAAAACACTTATCATGATTCCATTTAAAAATAAATGAATCCCATTTAAAAGTGACTTGTACCCATCTTCTAGTATTTATGGACAAGGACATATGGGGCTGATTTCCCTCATTATTAAGAAGCACGTCTGAGACTTAAATAATCTAAATTATTCATTGACAGCAATTGGGCTACTCATACAAACTCCTACTTACATAAGGAGTCCCACTGATAGACCAGTCAAGTGGATGAAGATGGCTGAACAGATTTTGGGATGCACGGAGCATCCACGGACTCTGCTGACTTTGATTAGGGTGAGGAGTACTTTTGAAAATGGGGCCCCACCTTCACTAATTAATATAATTTAGCTGAGACTTTCAACATGGTTTTTCTGAATGACTTTTTCTTCACAGGTCACCATGACTGAGGTCCTGAGTGGTGATCAGCAGCAGCTGAAGGAACAGGAGTGACTGTGCATCAATTACCTCAACAAAACCCCAGCCTGTTACCAGACATTTCTAGAGCACTGTTTCACACGGGACTTCCCTTTTTGGTGTGGGTTCACAGAGGCCCTGAGAGAGGCCAGACACAAGGTGGACATCTCTGCCCAACCTGGGCTATGAAAGCTTTCACGAAGAACAAAGCCAATTCTAAGCAAATAAAGGAAATCATCTTCAAGCAGCAGAAAATGCCCATCTCTAGTGTGAATTTTCCTGTTCCTGCAATACTGAAATCGGACACAGGAGATGGATAAATCAACTGCATTGTTCAGCTTGGACTCTAACATTTCAAATAACAAAGGCTGTAAGCATTTAAAATTCCGCTTTAAAGAGACTTTCCAGCCTATCATAGACTACTGTGCTATCTGACCACCTCAGCACTGGAAGACCTTGAGCTAACTTAGCATGTTTCCAATCAGCGGAGTCAGTGAGAGAACAGGAATCATCCTTCATGGAAAAAAAAAGTTATTGTTATTCTTTGCAACGTTTTATTTTTAATTAAAAAGACATGTTTCTTGCTCTCCTCAGAATGAGCTGAAGGAACACTTGCAGTCATTTTCAGGTCACATTATATTGCACATATTGCAGCTGATTTCACAGCTATGTGGGCAAATTACTATTTTTCTGCACAACTAAATCATTATCAAGGTAAAAGCAGACAGTGAGCACCACCAACACCTAGAGGTTACAATATATTTTAGGAAAACATGGTCTAGCTCTTCGAAGAAGACACTTTCATATTTCAGCCATTTCTCTCTTCCCGGCCCAGCCCCAACTCCAAGCCCCAGCATATCCTGGACTTTGTTCCTATACATGATCCTGATGGTAAAGATTTTGTTTTGTTTCTGTTTCCCCTAAGAAAGGCAAAAAGGTTAGTAAGTCTTTAAACTCTCAGTTCTTATGGCTGTTAATATTTCACACGGCCAGCAGGGAAAGGAATTAAAACTGCCAGTAGCTATCCAGATAGATCTTAAAATCCCCTTCCCTCCCCCTTCTCTCTGCCTCCCTCAGCTTCAGAGGATATTTTCCCCGCAAATTGGTTTTAAATTAAGGAAGGTGATGAAGGCAATGTGCCGTCTCAGCATTTTCCCAGGTGCACTTAATCTAATTTCATTAAGGAGATCAGGACAGATGATCGCTACAGTCGAAACATTAAGTCTGTCCATTTTTGTATAAAAAAACCATTAAGTCTGTCGAAGTGTCAGCGGGTGGGCTGTTTATTATTGGAGATGAAGGTGCGCTTTGCTTCCCCAATAAACTGTCAGGAGTAGTAAACCACAAATTAAGTCAGCCACTGCCAAAGATTTAGGCAAAGAGCTCCAACTAATTTCGACACAGGTGTGGCAAAGGCCAAGGAAAGGCTTGGAAACCGTGGAAACCAAGCCTGTTGTGTGTGTCTGAGCTATTTCAATCTGACCATTGAAGAGTGGAAGTCCGGGCATCAGTGGGTATGATCAAGGCCGGCTGATGCTTCCGACACTCCAGACACAGAGCTGATGGGAGCTGTGCAGCACCGTGTGCCCCAGAGCACAACCTGCAGAGCTCACCTTAAGCAGGCAAGAACTCATAAAAGCCTCATTTAAGCCACTGCTCTGTTTTGAACTTATGCACAGCTTTGACTGAAATGCAGAATCACATTCCTCAGACAGTCATAGAGGTATCAAACAAAATTAGAGGAAACTCATCAAAATGCAAATGAAACTTCGGAAGACCAAGAGCCGTAACAGGAATCAAGAGAAGCTTTCAGATACTACAAAACCAAACATGAGCCACTTGCTGAGAAGAACATTTTCCTTCTCAAAAAAAAAAAAAATTGCAGCTGGGTAGAACTCAGCTATTAAAGACCATCAGGAAATGTTAAAAAGTATAAAATATTAACTGGAATTACACCAGCTTTACAATACATACAGAGAAACTAATAATGACTAATATGGAATCAGAAGTGACATTCTAACTGGCATTTAGTGATGAGGGAAAGGTCTCATGTTTGCAGATAATGTGCTTTGAGCATTAGGGGTGGGCACAGCAGAGGAATGTCCATTTTCCCATCCCAGGTGCAGCCAGGGCAGGAACAGAGCCCGCTTGAGCTGTATCCTTTATTCCTGCCCAGGGGACCCAGTGCTGCACACTGTGCCCTCTGCATTACCTAACCTGGCAAATGATTCTGGAGTACAGGAATGAGAAACTCTGTAACCAGATGAGGGCCTGCAATTGTGGCTATTGGAGCATGCATCCTCCAGAATTCTCATCTCCTTGGCATCTTTACGGTTAATTATATCGTTCGATTTAATTAATTGAATTGCCTAACTCAATTGCCAATTCCTATCACCTGCCTACTCTGTTATCTTCTGTCTGATCACCTTCCAAGGAGTTACTGCCATTGCACAGGTAGCCCTTTGGAGCTCAGACTACATTATAATGGTGTTTCTTGATGTGGGCAGATAGCTGGATGCGTCAGATTCCCTGTTGCCTCAGATCTTAAAAGCTTTTTCACAAGGTCCCTGGTAAGATAAGAAAATGCTCATGGATGGGGAGCTGGAAGAGGGAGATGTTAAACAATGGAGAAAGCAGAGAGCCAGGGACATGCTGACTGCCAGCAACAGAACTGGTATTATCCTGTTGTGCCCAAGAGCTCTCCATAAGATCACTTCAACCCTTTTATGTGAGTTAATGATGGATTTTTTTCAGCAAACTAGAAGGCTCTTCTCATTGTTTGCTCTGAAACCTCATTTCCACATTTTCAAGAATGAATATGGGCACCACAGACTGTGATGACTCAGCTTGTTATATACAGACTAATATACTTAAAATTTGAGTTTTTGTCTGGAAAAGAGAAAAACAAAATCTCAATAGGAGGGAGCACAGTGGTGCTGAAGCTTTGACTCTGTTTCATTTTCTTAACTAGCATTCTTGCTTTATTTAAATATAAAGGTCAAGAAGGGCTATTATTACTAATAATATTTACTGCAGTTGTAATTTACTGCAGAGATGCACAAGCTGGAAGGCTCCTCCCCCTCTGGAAGGACTTGCAGGGCTTAACTCAACTGCCCCAGGTCTCAGTGGGAACCTCTGTGTCTGCTCCTCGCACATGGTGGGTGGAACGATGGAAGCCCAGGGCATGCCAAGTCTCTCCCCCATCTGGCATTTCCCAAAGAGCAACTGAAGGAACTGGGTATGCGGTGGGCTTAGAAGATCCTATTTTTCTGGTTAAATCTATTAATGGGGAACGATGAAATAAAACAAATTCACTGAGTGGTGAATTTTTATCTTCCTGTACTGGCAACAACATTACATTTGCCTGTTTATAGCACCCAAATCGTTCAAGGGCTACAGGGTTATTTTAAATTCAATATTTTGATATTGTTTAAAAAGCAGATCTGTTTCTAATAACAACATGCAGATTGTCTGTAAAACAGAGGCTTTCTTCCATTAGGAGAACTAACAGTCTTTACAGTTATTACTGTACGGGAGTCAGCTTTCTCACTAGTTTCGACTCTGTATCACCGGGTTCTCAGTCTGTAAGAATTAAACCTTAGCAGAAGCACTGATTCTGTGAATGTATGGACATGGATATATGCAATACTGCTGCGTGATGCTAAGGCTGCAGCAGAGCCCAACCACACTCACCCACAAGGGCATTCTGTCCATAAGCCAGAGCATCCTTTGGTAGAAACCACTTCAGTTCTGGCTGAGAAGCCAGCTGGGAAGTAACCGGCAAATGGAGATTTCTCCTTATTAGCCACAGCTGAAAACTGTCATAGACTGAAGTGTAATGCTAACAGAAGTGCAAATACTGCCATGTGAAAGCCCTCGGTTCACTTCCGCATTTGATCTTTCCCTTCTGCTGCAACCAGAATGAATCTCAATTTCTGGAAAAGTACCAAGTTTAATTTCTCAGAGAAAAGGACAATCGAATGACGGATAAAACCAGTTTGCGACCTTGGTCTGGGTAGGCTTCAAAAATAGCAAGTAACAGATTATCTGAAGTGGGAACTAAACTTCCAGCCTCACAAAAACAACAGACTTATCAGATGGAACCCACTTTTTCCACTGCCAAACACAAATACACAGAATGACCATTCCTACTAGAGCAACTCCTAGACCTCTCTTCATTATTACATCCCTTTCTCCTGCTGCCTGAACTCTGATTTTTCCTGTGGGCTTGTGGATACCCTTTCAAGGTCAACACAGCTGAAACAACAGTGATAATTTCATCCCCCAGATCGTCCATACAGTTTATTCTTGTCGTTGCTTCTACTCTTATCACCTCCGTCTCTCACTCAAGCCCACAGTTCTCAGCACTCTCTTTGACTCACAATACTCCTGACATCAAAATATTCAACCTATGTTTTAAGTCCTATATATCCTTGTCCTCTATAACATAATGAGCATCCTCTGTTTATCCACACAACTAAATTCTTGGTCAAGCTACCTCACCCTTCATTCACCATTTTATCCTTCCTTTGGTGGCAGCAGATGTAACTGTGTCCTTGTGCCAAGGAAAAGTTGCTGCAAGATCATTTTCCTAGTGTGTGGCTTTGCTTCCTACACAACTTCTCACTTCCTGAATGGCAAACTATCACTCTTTGTGTTGTGACTCTTTCACAGCTTACCTCTTCTTCCCAACACTGACATTCAGCATTGCTGTAAACTTTCATCTCTCACTGGTCTGATTTGATCACCCCCTTGTTAAACTTTCAAATAAGCACCTCCTCACTGCTTACCACCGTGCCTTTTGCTACAGAGAATAACTTCCCATTCACGGCCATAAAGCTACCTGACTTTCCCTCTCAAATGCCTCCTAAAACCTTAATCCCTACAAATACCCCCTTTAGATTAATACCCACGAAATCAAAGCTGGACAACAACGAGGCTGCTGGCATACTGGAACAGCGCTGCTGTTGACAAAGTGTTTCCCCATTTACCTGGGTCCCTTCCCTCTAATCTCACCCCTAAGCCATGGGCTGCTCTGCGTTTTCACAGCATGTAGCAGGATGGGAACCCAGCCTCAGGTGGAGAGATCACAGCACCACCGTGCTGCCCCTTCCCATCTATCACAGGCTAAACTGCCCCTGCTCTCTTGTTCCTGCCGACTTCCAGGCACCTGCTGGGACTCTGGAATTAGCAAACTGCATCACGGCAAGGCTGATTCACATTGCCACAAGCACAGCCTAAGGAACTCACTGGGCTGCTGCAGAAAGTCATGAGAAAAAAATGACTTCAAAACTTTTTGTCTCCACTTTGGATTTAATTTTACCTGTATCAGAGGTTGCTCGCTATAGCTAAAACACAAACTACAGAACAAATATACAGTAAATACTGACTGAACTTAGAAATACGATTCCCTTTTTTGCACATCTTACTCAGCACCACATTAAATGAAGAATGCTTGATATCTAACCCCTGATTTGGAGAGCTCGCTCACACGGCGGGGCCATGTAATTAAGCTGACAACCCCCAATTTCGCACAGAGCAGACAGAAGTCCACGACTGAAAGGACAAGAACACTGAATTACTTTTAAAGAAAGAAACAGGCGCTTTTTTAATGCAATCTTGCACACTGTTATTAAAAAAATGAGAGCACCATTTTGGAGTAACGAGCAGAGATTACTCATTCCCTTGTTTTACACAAGTTGACTTTTGGCTTTCTGCAGAACACCATTTAACAGAGCACATTACCAAGCTGCTAGCCACTTTTCACAGTGATGCTAAAGCAGGTAAGAGACAATAAGTGGAACTGTTGATGGTTTATATTACTCTATTATGTTAATGTTCACTAAAGTATGCCATAAGCTCTCTCATTACATGTGTATAAACCAATTCTCTGTGGTGTTATTCCTGTGCTAAATGCTATAACTACATAAATCTTGAATTAATGGAGACTTTATAGTTCCTGAAAATGAAGGGTAATTGCTATCTGTTAATGCTGTTGTTGCTATTAAAGGAAGTATATATTTTCAGTAACAATGTTTATGGACCGTGAGCTTCACATCTCAGCTACCGCACAGAGCGGAGACAGTGGAATACAAGTATCAGACTGAGTCCCTTTCTCTCCCTCCTCCCTCCCAAAAAGCACAGTATCATTTCCACAGCTTCAGCAAGCAACACTGCAATCCTCCTAAGAGCTGCAGAGTCCAAACCAATGTCCTTCACTGAACATACAGTAAAGGAAACAGGATTTGCATTGCTATCTCTGGGAACGCATGACTTGCTAAGTTCCTCGCTTGGTTAAATGGCTGGACAGCTCACTTTATTAGTTTGGGTACCTCGAACAGTTCTGTGAGAAGCGCGTGGTGACAGAATGATAGGTGTGAGAAAGTATCATCCCACTTACTTCCTCTGAGATTTCAGCACTGATGCAGAAGTGAAAGGCTATACTTGGCCGGAGACAGTTCTCAGAAAGTAGATGGGATTGACAAGCCCTCAGCCTTGAGCTCCTCTTTTCCGATTATTAAAAACAGCAGCACGATGTTTGGAAACACTCTCACAATCTGCTGTGAAACTGCACCTTGCACTAAAGTCATGGCTCCTCTTTCTAATAAAATGTTCCTGTGACTGACTGTGCTCAATCGCTTTTCTCCCCTGGAGCCCTGCACTGCACTGCACAAGGAAAAAACCCAAACCATCAGGAGTGTGTTTATGTTTTACAATGCAGTGAGGGTAAAACCTTAATTTTACTCTAACGTCCATGTTTGAAAACATTGAGAACTCAATAGCCCATATACCTAGGAACTAAATAAATAGTGGATAATTACTAGCATGGTATAGAGAGAGAAGTAGGAGGTGGAAAATTTCAGTTTTGCTTCTAGCTCTGTCGCTGACTCAGTTTGTGCTTGTACGTGAACTTTTTTTGTCTGCTTTCCTCGTGATTTTTATACAGACAAGACTGATCCGCTGCTTATGACTAACAAAAAATGTTATGCAAATCAAAAGTACATTAGTAATTCCTGCCCTGCCCTTCCTTAGTGCCAGCGTGTGTAGGTGTACCTCCAAAACGCTGGTTCTTGCTGACCAGGCAGCAGAGCAGCACTGCTCTGCTGCAGTGGGGAATGAAGCAGACCCACCACGTAATTCGGGAAGGCTGATGCTGGGCTAGGCAGTAAGCTGAACACTCCATCTGGCTGCCATAGCCCGGGAGCATTATCAGGAGATACATTTTGCCATCACATGGAAGGAGGAAAATGAGTGTAGTCCCTCGGGACAGTCACACCAAAATTTTTACAGCTCTTTGTTGCATCAGTCAGGTTAAGTTTTAGACAAACATTGAATGAGTTTCCAGGGGAGTGTAGTGTCAGGAATCAACAGAGAGAGTCAGGCTACCCCTGTGTGCCCCAGCTGGAAGGCAGTGTTGCACTTACATTATCCCCACAAAAGGTTTGAAGCATCTTCACTTCAACCCTGGTGAGTTTACATGCGTGTGCCCACATCTTTGCTGACAAGAAAAGCAACCCCACTTAATTCCAGAGACCTATTTAATAGAACTGTGTCATGTTTCACGTCTCTACAGATCAGGCAAGAGGTAGAAAGATGATGATCTTGTGCTGCTCTCCTTATGAAGAAATGTTATTATTAAGGCAGAGTCACCTTAAGGAGAAGGTAGCTGGGAAATAGGGAGTCTAGAAGGTCAAATTACAGTTACAGAAATGTAAAGAAATGTCATATTAATGGTAAGGAACACTATAATAGCCTTTCATTTGCTGTAAAGGACAGCAAGTTACCAGCCAAACACAATGCAGCTTCCTCTGAAGGTAACCTCAGATCCCACATTCTGAAAGCTAATCAATGTTGTTCAGATTTCAATTTCTTCTCTACAAGGTGAAGTCAAACCTAATCTAACAAACGTCAGTCTCAGATGTAATGCCGCTAGCTGGGTCTACCAGTGTAATTTAGATAATCATTAATAGCATAGCTGTATAATAAAACTACATGTCACTTACAACTTCATCTGAGGTTTGACTGGCAGATCTTTAAACAGTTTTCTAAGTGATTGCTTTTACTTCCTTTGATTGGGCAGTCTAAGAAATGTTTTAACCCCGTGGTATCTAAGCTTTTAGGGAATAATATTTTACCCTCACCACCCCTGCTGTCAGCTCTGCTGCTGTGTAACCTTGTAAGAAACAGAACTTGGGGAGAGAGGTGGTTTCAGGGAGTGACTTTACACATATATACTCATATAAAATTAAAATAATATAAAATAAAACATGTACAGTTTCTTTCATTCAACACACATGCTTTAAATGTTTTTCTTCAATCAAGCCTTCATCTCAAAACATATCATTTGCCATACTCCGAGGATATTTAATATCTGATGGCATTTTTAAAAGAAGTTGAAGAAACCCTGATGTTTATAAAGCTCTAACAATACTAACAAAAATAAAAAGACTTAACCGGGAGAAGCTGTTAGAGTAGTCTCTTGAACTCATGGTAACCTCTGATGCCTGGCTGCAGCCAGGTGTGCTGCTGAGGACACAGGGCTATCTGAAGTCAGCCTTTCCCTCTGTAATGCTGATCCAGGAGAAAACTCTGTGCCACAGCTTCTCGGGAATGAATGCAAGAGACTGGACAGCCAAAATATAATACAGGTTTGATGAAGATCTGACCTGAGACTGCCAGGTTTGATCTGCCAGAAGCTGGCAAGGAATACACAAGTCTTTTATGCATTTGATGCTTAAAAGCATGGTGCCACACGTGCTACACACTGGGACTTGTCTGTTTTCCTTGCAGAGGTGAACAAGAAATCCCCATACACAAACACACAACTACAGCCTTTCAGTGACCAACCTCTGTATTCAAAAGAAGGTCAGAAAAATCATTGCTCTGTGATAAACATGCATGCAACACGACAAAACACTCCTTAACAGTTACCACATTGCCTTGGAGGGCAGGTCCCATTTCTAACCTGATTACAAAATTGACATCTTCAAAGGTTACTATATATAAAATGTGGGCTCCTGATGAGTTATCAGAGGAAACTTCCTCTGATGCAGCACTAACACTATAACTTGGGTCTCATCAAATGCTCACATAATAATCAATAAAGGCTATTATGTTAACGGGACTTTCTTTCCTGTAAACAGAAGCTAGTGAAGATCACAGAGTAGCTAATCTGATGCTTTTATTCAGTCATAGATATTTTCAAATTTGACATGAAGACTGGAGGAAAGTGTTATTTCCAAATTCATTCTTATTTTGGCTATCAGGGAATTTCCAAGCATTTGAAATAAGAAAATTCAGTCTTACCTTATCGTCAATATCGCTCTCGCTGTCACACTGTGGATTAGAGAGAGAAAAAAAGATTTTGAGAAACACCTTTATGTATAGGGATCTTTGCATCATCCTCTTAAATCCTTAGGAGAGCTGTTTATGATGTTCACAGTTCAATGAAACACACTTCTGATGTTTGCAGTGATGCCTTTTACATTGCTAGCATAAACCAGACAAAGCCAGATTCTGTCTTATACAAATTTATGGTGTACTCTTACTTGGATGGGGGGAAAGCAAACTTTAAACAAAAAAGACAATCAGTGATGCATTATAACAACCACAGTAACATGAGTACCACAACAAAAAGCATGCCTTTTTATCATCCCAAATTGTGGAATATATAGTAACAGTTTTGCATTGCTTCACCTTGATAAGCACTTTGTCATCTAACAAGGAAACTGTGAAACTGGCAATCAATTTCTAATTTAATGAGTGGTACCAAGAATAGTAATTAAAATACATCATAAATTCTGGTACATTTTTTAGTTTGAATGAGATCACGATCCCAGGAGGAAGTGTTTACTTAAAGAGCTCTGGAGTGCAATCTCTTTCAGGCTCTGAAAATGAAATGCTCTATTTTCACAGCACAAATGATGGAAAGATAACTTGAGCACTGAACATTTCAGGACATGCACATCTTGCTGGTTGGAGCTCACAAAGATTTTCAGTTTGGAACAGAAGTAAATCTGTTGGTGTCTGTTACGCTGACAGAAGTGGTCAGTGTGTTTTGTAGTCTTGGTGCCCCAATGGGAATTTTCTCCTTCAGCCAACGGCTGATGTGGGTGGCCTGGTGGGTTTCTGTTACTGGCAGCACCTTATGGAATTCACTGGGTCAACACGAGGGGACTCTGCAAGCCAGCAGTGACAAGCCCCAAATGTGGAAAGGGGCCATGAGAATGCACATGCTTCGGTGTCAGGAATGTAAAAGAAGAAATAGATCTGTTTGGTCATTTTGTCTAGATTTCCCCCTGGAGCGAGGAAGGGAGATCTTTCCTGTCATATCCTTTATCCTAAAGCCACACAGCAGAAATTGCAGCTGTTAAATCCATAGTTTTCTGTTGATTTATAAGAGAATATTCAATCTCTTCTTCTTCTATTAGGCACATGAAATGATTGACCCCCAAATACTTGAGGAACCTTTTATTTTGAAATTCTCTGAAACACACTGAGCACATGAAGAGCCCCAATAATACTGGAGGAATCTCCCATAATGATTCTGCAGTGAAGAGTGTTCAGCCTCACAACTGACACCTTATTCCCATTTTACTGCAGTGAAAATGCTTGGTTTAAGGAATCTGTTTTTCTATAGTCTTGATTTCACAGAACTCTTTTTCTTGCAAAATGAAACTATTTTACACTGCCCCACATGCTCCACAGCATGTTTTCCACAGAGAAATCCAACTGTTTAGTAGGATGTGCACAGATCTAATTGTATGTGTAACTATTCTGGAAAAGAAAGGATCTGAAGAAAAATGGAAGAAGTGACAGGACACTGCTTTGCAGGGGCCAGGAGCCGTGGGTGGGCAAGTTCTACAGGAATAACCAATGTTAACACCAGCAAACTGCACAAAGTCCCAGCCAATTACTTTGTAGTAGGCAAGAACATCAGCCAGCCATGTCTTTAGTAAATACCTTGCTATAAGCTATTTGTGCCTTTTTTGTGACTTTTATTCTGTCACTGACCTTTATGAAAATTATTATATGACATACAGTTTCTGTTTTTTTTTCACAAACCAAAAGTAAAATCAATCCTGATAAATCATCATGAGCAGCCATCTTCTGACTTCCCCAAACCCGTGTCACGCAACCACAAACAATTAGAAGTCTCTGCTCTGGCTTGGAATGGGATTAATTGTCCATCACACCGAGACACGCTGAAACAGGTTTGCTGGGCAAAGGCTGCCCCAGTACCTGCTGCATTTGTGCTTGCTCAAGACAGCGATAACTCACACTGACAGAGCAACACATTCATCAAAACCGAGGCGGAGGGTGGGGGAAGATGCACTCACAACAGTCCACTTCTGATTATTTACGTGCTCCTGAGAAACACTGGCTGAGTGGAGGGAAGCCTTTCACCTCCACCCAGGGGGGGCTCAAATCAAGCCCTAATGCTACAGGGACTGTGCATTCCCCCAAATCACCAGCATAATGGAGTGGGTCACAAAGACCTCGTTATTTTACCTTTTAAAGCCGGTCTGCACAGAACTACCCTAAGTTACCGTTTTAATTTTGGTGCTCGTTCAATGTGAACACTTGTATTCTAGAGGCAGAATATTTTGACGACGTGATTTGTGGTTCAGACTAAAGCATGTTACAGTAGAATTACACCTATCACAAGAATGGCATAAAAATAAGTTAGCACACACAGCCATGGGTTTCTTCAAATTGTATGCTTAGGCAATATCAATACAAATTTTAATTCTAACAGGGGCTTAAAGAATTATATGCTGCAGGAATAAAATAACCAGATAAATTAAACTTCATAATCCATTGACTAGAAAGCATTCAAAATTATCATTAAAACTCAGATGCTTTTGCCTATGAGTTCTGGTTTAATAAAACCTCAATACTGTAAACATTACCAAATTTAGCTTAAAAATATTTGAGATGTAAACAATTTTTTTAACTTTAGTAACCATTATTATTCAAGTACAAGGTAGTATTTTAGTCTTCTCTGTTTTTGTAACAGAACTTGTCTTCCTATTTCTTACTGCACTATGATATTAAAAAAAAAAAGAAGAGGGCTTCTCTTGTTGAAAACAGATTTGACCTCCAAAATTTGTATACCTATAATGAGTATAAAACCCTATTACAGATGGTTTACATTACTAAAAAGTAAAGTAAAAGGTGCAGAATTGCTTTATTCAGATGCCTAATTTTTTTTGTGCCAATATGCAACTTTGTCTCGTGTAGATTAGCGAAAGCTGCAAAAAGCCAGTGAACCATCAAATCCACATGCTAAATTTTATAAACAGACATATGAATGAAGCAAACATCTGCTCTCTAAGGACACATTTTTCCCCATTCAGGATCTGTAAAGACTTCATAATTAATTGCTCTTAAAATGGAAAAGACAGCAAAGAATTTTATTTCATTTTAGCTTATATCTTCCTTACTTTAATCATGATTGCATCAGTCTTGAAACTGCAGAAGCCAGCAGGGCTGTGGATGCAGATCCACACGTGAATGTGGCTCTGTGCGGACACAGAGCCTTCCGTGAAGCTGTGACTGCAAGATGAGTGGTTTAAAAACTGCATTTGTGGCAGTGAGTTGCCTAATTTCTTGTTTGCCTTGTGAAAGCAAGTCCTCTGCCCTCTGCAGCTGTGTAGGATCACTCACGCACACAAACTGTCCCCTGTATTGATTCCTACCTAGCTTTAAACCACCAAAACACCACATCTTAATCCATGTGAGGATGTCCCAAAGCGGCCTACAGGATGAGAGATTGTGGGGGAAGAACTAACACACTGATACTTATAAAATTTGGACTTCTGCTTAACATACAAGAAAACAGGAAGCTTGAGACTCACGGCTACCAACCTATGCTAACCTCCCACCGACTCCTGAAGAACATACAACCAGCTTTGGTGGAAAAGGCCCCAAGCTTCGGAATTCCCACAGGTTTTCTTCGTTTTATGTAAAAGGAACAGGCTCCCACACTTGTATCGAGAAACAGGAACCCTGAGGCTGCTGAACAAGCAACAGCACAGAAAAACCAAGGCCAGCAAAACCAAAGGGGCCAAGACAGAGCTGCGAAAAGCAGAAGCACTGCTGACCCCTCTCCCTTGCCTTCGCCGGGGGTGCGCGTGTTGAAAACCCCCGGTTTCGAAAGGCCGGTTCGGTTTCTGTGGGAACGGCCTTCAGCCTCCGCACGCCTGCTCTGCTCCAGCCTCCTCCTCACCTCTGCCCCGGCAGATCCCCGGGCCTGAGGCAGGGACATTGCATTGCTGGGATGTTGAAATGAATAATGGAGTCATAGGAGAAACTTCGGTTTGGCCACATAGGATTTTCTGTGTCTTAAAAGCCAACTTATGCTGTGTGAGGAGGAGGCCATGGTGTGTGCTGCGAAGGCTGAGGCCACCACCCGGCTGGGCTCACCTCCCACGCTGCTGTTGTTGAGGGACAAAGGCCCTTGTCAAAACAAAAAAAGTTAAAGAAAATGTGGAGAATGGCAACTGTTGAAAGCAACGGGGGCTCATTGAAAGACAAAAGCTTCAATTACCTGGATTTTTCTAAAGGCCTGTTAACACTCCTGGTCTATAAGCAGGACTGTAAACAGCCATTGTGCGGGGTTCATAAAGGTTCCTAAAGGGATTATTCACTGGGTTGTGCCAATTGCCTCTCAATTCCACCAAGAATGTTTGCAAAGCCGACCCCTAATTGTGCAGCTTTTTGGAAACAATTTCTTGCAGTGAAAGATTCCAGTTGGAAGGAAGTCTCCCATGATGTGAGGTTCAGCAGGAACAACACATAACTCGGGAATCACAGAGAGAGCATCCATATGTGAAGACTGGGCCTTGCGCCTTCTCATTTTTTTTGATGGCTGGGGTGAAATCTCACTTTTCAAGACCCCTCTCCGTCATGGCTTTCCCACCAGGCAAGGAGCTGTAATGCATTCCATCACCTGCTTCTACAAACCACCTCAAGAGGGGACAAAGATGGACTTATGGCTACTGTAAAAAAGGCAACAGCATATTTGGCAAAGGATCTTCTCTTACCATTTACTGGCACCGAGCTCCTTACAACCTACATTAGAACTATACTGTGATTCTCGTTTTCTGATGAGTTTAGGAATCTTGAGTTGACTCTTTTCATACCCACAGTGTTTTAACTACTACATCATCCAGCTTTTTTTCCACATCATAAAAGCACTACATTGATTAACATGACGCCAGGCAGTCATGTAAACTGTCTCATGCCAGGAGTAAGAGCTTCAAGAAATGAAAACAAGACCACCCAAGTCTCATAAGACTGCAACAAGATTGGCAGTACCTGGATGTTATGTCATGTTGGGTGCAGAGAAATATGGTTATTTCAAATGGAGCCACTTCCTCCAAGCTTTTGAGAAGTCACCTCAGCTTATCCACACAAACATGGTTATCTCTTACTTCACCCAAACCCACTGGTTTATGATTTAGGTTGTGCCTACGCAGCCCCAAGGCTGTGGGCCCTTTTGTGCCAGACACTACAGCACAGGAGTTACAGGTTCCTGCCCAGACAGCTGAGAGAAAGGCTTGTTTTTCCCTTTCCACATAAACACATACCTATAGATATTATTTGTATTATGATTAAGCAGAGGGTGATAGACATCTAAGCTAGCCATGTGAAGAAACAGATCCCAGCCCAGAGGGATGTGTAATCTAACCAGTCTACCTGCAACTAGAACTGTCTGGGGAAGCGCAAGGCTGAGAGAAGAGGAGGCAAAAATAGCGAATATACTGTCTATAATTTTACCATGAAAGCTGGCAGGTCTACATACATATGCAGAAAGTTGCACAGAGTATATGAACAGCGTAGACACCTATAGAGCCTGCACACCCACTCCACACCCATTTTACCACTATCTTATTATTTCCAACCATATTTAGTTACTGAATTTTCTTTTAATAGCAAGGCTTGGGGAAGTACTAGGCTTAAATCCCTGGCTGGTAATGTTTCTTTTTAAGGAAGGAGTAAAATCAAGCCTATTTTTAAGAGCCCTCCCCTCTCCATGCCCTCTGAGCTAACTTCCCAGGAGCAGTGGCAGAGCGTATGGATGTGCGCTTGTGTGTGCAGGGGAGGGTGTTGTTTCCTATTAAGTCTGGCATCAGATTCATGTCTGCAGGGGCTTGCTTAAGATGATAGGAAGAGAGAGTTTTATCATGAGCCAGACTGACAGAAAAGCTTGCTAATGGGACTTGAGGCATACACAGGAAAGAAAGTGCCAAAACATTAAGCTACCGCCAAGTGTCAGAGGGCCACTGATTTATTGCAGCAATTTTGCCACTGTGTCCTTTATAAGGTCCCACAAGTCCTTCCTCCTGGCAAGAAGCTGTGAGCTGCTGCAGCTCGGGGAGAAGTTTAGATCCAGAGCACAGAAAGTGTCCAAGCGAAAGGCGGGGGCCAGGGGGAGGACGGAAATCGAATGTTGACTTGAACTTGCCCCAGGCAGCAGAGTCCTCTTAGCTCCACTGCCTCCCTGACAGCTTGATGAAATGAGTCAGGGCCTCCCCATGGCTAGACCAGCTCAGGCTTCCAAGTGCCGGGGTAGAGCTGTAAGAAACAGATTGAGCCTCAGGGCAGCAATTTTTTTTTTTTCCCTTCCCCTTTCTCTCCTCAGCATTTGGCTGGGGGAAGGGGGAGGTTATGAGCACTACAGATGTATAGGCTGAGCCTTTGTCTGCGGAGGGGGAGGGCGAGGGGGAGAGAGAAGAACAGCAAGAGAGTATTAGCTATGGCAGCCGAGAATAGCCCAGAGCACTATAACTAATTTTGAGGGGCAGTGATGCATTGTACGGGCTATGTGCTGTTTGGTCTGAGGGGGCCCCTGTTGTGAAGCAGCAATCAAGAGGACATTTTGTTAAGTGACCAACAGCTGTCATCTGCAAGCCCAGAGTGGGGAAGGAGGGAGCAAGGGGAAGGGAAGAGGGGAAAAAAAAAAAAAGAAAAAAAAAAAGAAGAGCATTTGTCCCTTGGAGGCAGAGCACATTAATCCACCAATCTGCCACAGCTTTAACTCTAAACGTGCTCGGTGCCTCCGAAGACTCGAGCTCCACTCCATCAGCCACCTGGAGAGACGGGCACCTCCCGCCCTGCTCCAGCCTGCCGGATGCAGCGAGCTTCTCTACATCTGCGGGTTGAGAAACCAACGCTAAAAATACTGTTTAAGTCTCTTTTCATTCCATAAAATTGAGTTGATCTGCTGCAGCTTAGGGTCAATCCCTCAAGGACTGTTTTTCCCCCCTTCCCTTTTCCTTAGCACTCATAAATTAATCAGGAAGACCCTGACTAAGTCATTTCATGCTGTACAACATAAAAGAAAGTCCCTTGATGATCCATGCAAGGATCTATTAAAAGCGGGAGGAGGGAGGGAAGGAAGGGTTAGGGAGGAGGGAGAAAAGGGGGGGGGGAAGGAAAAAATCTCAACCTTTTTGATATTTTAGGATAAAAGCTGGAGGACTTTGTTACGAATTCTAGCCAACATCAAAACACCTTAAATAATTCAAAGAACATGTTAAAGGGAAGAAACTGAATGTTGCTCTGATGTTCAGTTGATGCAACGCAGAATATTACCCAAAACAGCACAGCCTGTTAAGGGAGACAGCAGCCTTGAGCATTTCAGTTCTTTAGAAAAATGTCAGAACCTGTAAAAATCATAATTTCCAGCAACTTTTTTTTTTTTTTTGCATGATATAAACTCAGCGAGACTGAAATGTAGGTTTCTGACAAGCTGTTAACAAGACAACTTTAGAAATCTGTCTGGAGCTCTCAGGGAGATGGGCTGCCATTTCACTGCTTCGAAGAAGTTCATGACATGACAAGCAAAAATCAGGGAACAGAGACCTAAAAACCACGGTGTAATTTTCATTTGCTTCTGTCGTGAAAGAATTCAAGCAGAAATATTAGAAGGCTGCACAACTAAAAAAGCCAGCAACTGGAAAATCATTGCTGTGGTTTGACAAGCACATCTTTTATGCTGAAAATGGTTTCTTTATTATTTTACCTATACACAGGAAAGCACTTTTGGAGAAAAAGGGATAATCACAAATTATTCCTTGAGATCTACAAAATAAGACCTACAGCTGCCTGCTTTACAGCCAAGTCTAAAAATGACCCAGTTCAAGGGAGAGTGACCAACCCGTCTTGAAAAAGCTGTAAGAGCCACCAGATTTCTCTCCATTTCCCACATCCCTGCCCCTTCCCCCCATAGGAAAGGTAGGAAGATCTTTCCATAGTGCAGTCTTTTACTGGAGCCTACACAGATGTATGTTGCTACCTAAGTGCTTAATAAAGACACATTTATTAAAAATAGAGAAGTCAGCATCCAATGCCATCTACTCAGCAGTGTTTGGTACCACACTCAGGAGAGGCCTTCTGGCGGGTTTACCGTATTATACCTCCTACTTTAGGCCTTAATATACCAGCAGAATGCTTTGCCATAATTTTTGAATGATTTAATGATGTCCTTTCCAGAATCAATCTATTCTACTCAATGATCAGAAAAAAGCAGATCTATCTATTTATCTGTCTCCCTATAATACACCTCTTTCAATATATGGTCTCTGTCCCTCTCTCTCTCGCTATTTCGACTCATTTTAAGTGTTTAATGGTAGGTTGATGTAGCTGCCTTGAAGTCAATTTACTGTGATTGACTCATTATATCTATGGTTGCAGAATCTCAGCACCCTTGGGAAAGCTTGGGAAACCCAACATCCAATTTTATGCTTAATTTCAGCCCGTATTTGCCAAGAGAGAGAGTGATCGGACAATGCAGGAGGTAATTTTCACTTGTACTCTCTATGATTACACCAAAGGGTAATGTGAATTATGGACCACATTCAGCCCAGCATTTGCAGGGATCGCACAAATAACGAACTGAAGCTTTTTCACCTCTTTCCTATCTTGCCATGTTTCCACACGCCTCCGGTGGTGCACCCACAGCCACACTCGGGTAACTGAAAGAACAGTGCATGCAAAGTGGAATGGTTGACACTGCATTTTACCAGTTTACAAAACAGAGGAAACTCTGACAAGAAAAGAGGTGCAGTCTGCTTCTCTTCCGAAGTGCTCACAAGTTCTTTTCGCTCTTCCCTCGCTTGGGCATTGTGTCACCTGTCACTCACTTTCTTTTCATCAGACAGACACTCTTGGAGACATTACAGCTTCAGTGCTGCATATGGGTTTTCTCTAAGGAATCAGAGAAGCATCCATTACTTTCTAATTCTCTTGTTTTAGGCTATGCCTAACACCATGTGCTTGCAAGAGACATCTTGCCTTGCTGCCTCCCCTTTACCATGAGCCTCCTGGCTCAGAGTTACCTGGACCCCCTGCCCCAGCTGCTTTGGTCCCTCACACTCTCCTGGGAGGAGCAGAAACCAAGATCGGATTCGCAGTGACTCACTGCACGGAGCGACTCTGATTTTGTTTAATGCAAGGACGCCTAGATGATATGTCCAATAGAAGAAAGATGGCCTAAAGCCATTATTTACAACAATGAGAGGCTGCTGCAGTTTGGAGAGGGGGTTATAAGCTTTCTCTAAAATTAAGGAGGAGTTCAGGACTTAATATGGATATAGTCAAAAGGCACTTTAACCATAATGATCTGTCTAGTAATTCCCCATTTACAATGAACATCAGTTTTCTTCTATCTGGATTGCAAATCTAGTCCATTACTATGCCATGTCCCTGTCACTGTGGAGTCACCAAAAAGTCTTGGGCCAGTACAAAACAACAGAATTTGTTGAAGTACCCTCCTCTAATGGAAAGCATTTAGTTATTCTCAGCTATCTGACTCCATGGTATGTGACTCTGTTTGGGAGTTCCATTTACATATTTATTTAGTAGAGAACATGCATGGCTGTCTCCCCTCCGTGCAGAGCCATTATGAGCTGCAGGAAGCTGTTAAGAGAGGATTTCAGCACAGAACTCAGGAGGAAAGGCATTTCCAAACACCTCCCTATCCTGCTTAATGACGGCCACCCTCTGGAATCAGGGTGATGGATTTCTGGTTATGAAACTTGTGGTGGTTTCTTACAGCTCATTCACATGAATGTTTATTTTATTTCATTTAAACATTTAATTTTTTAATGTATATATTTACACACACACTTTTCCTCATGCTGCCTACTTCCTTTCCTCCTTACTTCTCCCTTTAAGTCCGAGTGGTGCACTGACTAAAGAACACAGCAGGTTATGCACGAAGACACCCATCTGAGGACTCTGAAGTTTCCCCACAGGTATAATACAGCTTTTTGCATTCAAATTCAAGCTGAAGGCCCAAAAATGTCGAATATGAACATTCAGAAGTGGGGACTAATTTTAGAATCAGAGCTGACATGACTCAGGTATGAAGACAAATCTCTGCTGTGCCTCGTAACCACTTACGCTGGGCTTGGCAGGAGGAGTGGCCGAAGCCAGGCTTAACTCAGGTGGGTGAAACTGGGCTGAGCAGCTGCACACCTGGAAATGCACCACTACCATGCTGTCCTGCATATTTCAGAACACTGTTCAATTAGGGACTCTGGACGTGGAAAACAATCTAAAGCACCTGCGTTCTCAAAATACATTAATTCAGTGAAAAGAACTGCAGCTCATTCTTCACTTCATGAATATAGGAAGACTATGTGAATCAGCTGCTTTGTTTTGTCAAATGCCTTTAGTCACTAAAAGTCCCTGTTGATGTCAGGGACAAGATTAACTATACTTATATATAATTAATGTAATAATTAATGTTATTTAATTCCACGGCTATTTAACTCATAGTAAGGTTTATGTTGTTGTGGGTAAAAAATATTAAGCTTACTATAGCTACCATTAATGTTTGCATTATTGAACATTAAAATTCAAATCTGGTAAAATATTTAGCACAAGAATTGAGAGATCTACAGAAAGCCTATTCCTCCAAGGAACCCAGAGCACGTGCTTCCAGATTTGAACCACTGCTTTAAAATAAACCTTAAGGGATGCATGCCTCACTCGCCACAGGCGAACTACCCTGGAACAAAGAAATTCACCAAGAGAGAAATAAAAAAGATTTTAAATATGAAAACTACANTGTCATTAGCATTAATACAATGCAAATTAAATCTGCTTTTTCCCTTTCATTCCATTTAGATCTTAAAAATATTAAAGCAGGTAAGTCTTAGAAGTGAAGGACAAGCATTGCCTAGAGCATACATTTGGGTGTCTTCAGTGTAATCTGAGGAATATAGCCGAGACTTCAAGCTAATTCGGTAAGAAAATAACACAGTCGGTTATTCACTCTTTGACAATTATACCCCATCAAAGCTAAATATAAAAGCTTCAAGACCTATGCCATTAGCTGGAAAATACTTCTTTGGACCACTAAATGACAAGCCTTTAGACACTAAGCAATTTTGAAAACATATATATCCTACTTCAGGTAAAACTGTAAAGGCTTCCCCCTACCTTAGTACGTCAGCTCCTCCCTTACAATGCCCCCGGATACTCATTTGTTCTTGTCAGCCCCCAAAATGCCCATGATTGATGGAAATGTAACGATTTCCAAATGGAGCCTCCTACCCCACTGTTCTGCTTTCAGACTGCCAAGGTGCTCGACCAGCACTGACCTCGAAGACCAAGACAAGGGCTGGTCGTACACGTTGAGAGATGGGAATGTGAGTATCCTTAGCTGAGCCATCCTGAAACTTTCTGAACAGGCTGGGGGAAATTTATACTTTCTGTTGTCGCTACAGACTTCTTTTTTTTTTAATTTGTATTTTCCTTCCAGAGCTGATGAGGAACTGCTCAGCTGTATAGACAGATGTAGTTTATGAATAGAGTTCCAGCATGTCAAAGTGTTTCCTCAGCACTGACGACCCCCTATATGTCTAATTCAGACTGGAGCAATTAGAGAATAAAAGAAAGAGAAAACATCTCAACAGGAGGGGAAAGAAGAGAAAAAGAACAGAAGACTGAAGAGTAAAAATGGAAAAAACAACTTACTGCTCTGTGGACCAGTAATGCGATGGGGCTACAAACACCACTGGGAATGGACTCTATCACCTTTTATTAGCACAATGAGGAAATAGTAATTAGCTGGAACAAACTATTATGTATTTGTCACAGAGACGGAAGACATTGAATTATACAAACCTTTTATTTCCCAGTAAATTATGATGAACAAAGGTGAATGTGCAGTCTGTTTGAAGAACTGGAAAATACCTTGACCAGGATATTTTAACCCCTCTCAGTCTGCAGGCACTGGCACTATGAAGCAGGCAAGTTTTCCTGCTTCGAGGGGAGCTGTGGCACAGTCGGTTGTTCTTTTTTCACTTGTGAATTTTGCTGTATCGGCTGTGATACACCAACCAACTCACGTGTGGTTTGTAGCCACTCTTAGCAATAAAATGCATAAATAGCAACTCCCGATAATGCAATTATTAGTACATGTCACTACTGCCTATCGACTAACAACAGGGGTTTTCACAGACTGCAGAGTAATTAGGTGTCTTTAAAACATGCTCTAAAGCCTTTTCATGGAGTGAGTGAGGGGAAGTTCTTTCCAGAGTTTATGCAAAGTACTTGCACAGGTGACTGAAGGCTCAAGAGCTTCTGGGCAGCTTTTAGAAGCACAGGCTGAGAATGACAGTACTAATAACCAAGGTAATCAATGCACAGCAAAATATATTCTTTGAAATTCACACCTAATACTTTTTTATGAAGCAGAAACAGTATTCAACACAAACCACTGTGTTAACTCAGCTGGCTAATGAGAAATTGCCACAATTACAAAAACAAATCTTTCTTTTCAATTTTCAGTAAGCAGAGCTTTAGAAGAACAAACTGCTCTTGAAAGCATGATAGTTTTTTTTCCTTAAAAAAGGAAAGAAAGAAGTCTTTCCTAGCAACTGCAATTATGATACTTTCATGTCAAATGAATTATATTACTGAAAATAAATCTTTCTAAGATGCACAAGAGGGTTATCTGGCTCCAGTCAGACTTATGCATTACTGGTTTTATATGTTGTACTCTACTTGATTAATATAGGTAATCAAATTATATTGCCTTCCACTGTGCTCTCAAATTCAAGGCTATAATGTTTTCAATGACAAAGTTCATAGAGTTGTATAAAAATGTACCTCATGCTGTACCAGCCCTTTATTGCTGTAGTAAAACACCATTTTCAATTTAGTAATAAGTGATATAAAACAGAGTGTCTTGATTGGCAGGGTCGTATTCATTATGCCGTGCCCTACGACACAGCAGAGTTCCCAATGAAAATTTAAGGACAGAATCTACCACAATCTCAGATATCGATACTTAAGGAAATTAAATAATTCCTTTCTCATGAGTTCTCCAAAGGAAGGACAAGAAATTGAACACAAACACGCACACACACATTATACACTCACACACATATGGATGGAAAGGAGAAAGGGGCAGGAACAGACTCATCATAACATCCCGCTATTCCATGCAGGCTCTCCTGCACTGGAGCCAATCCTATGCTACTGCTTCCCACCTGGGATAGGAAAGGAGAAAATCACAGAAAAAGAGGAAGCTCGACACACAGGATAGCAGCAAACACCAGGGAAGTCTTCCTGGCTCTTCCACTGGTCTGACCTGTGACCAGAAGAAGTGACTCTGAGTGTTTAACTTGAGGGGCCTTAATGAAGTTGTGTTATCAAGTGCTCTCCACTTTATGAACATCAGGATTCTCTAAAGAGCTGTAAATTAGACTGTCAAAACCGGGAACATCTTAACTTTGCAGCTATCTTTGAATATGTAAATTGTAACCCTTTCCTTCCTTCTTTTCCCTTCCATCAATCAGGAATAACATTTACCTTATCCATAAATAAACCAATTGATCCGTGGATTCTATGGAGACAAAGTGTTCTGGTGAGCCTTGTCATCACTGTGAACATTATCTAGAGGAGCAAGAATTATAAAGCCATCTTCTGTTGAACTGAATGGCAGAGATGCTGTTAGCTGGTATCTTTTCTAAGCATGTACATTGAGTAAATGATATGATCAGGAAAGACAACTCTTGGAGTCAGGAATTAGTAATGTTATCTTAGTTTTGTTTCCTTGGCAACTTGACCTTTCATAATTTGCCCAAAGGCAAAATATGGGCAGCATATCCCTTTCAAATCATACCTCAATAATCTTCTGATTAAAAGCATCACCAGAATGCGGCCTTGCCATAAGATGGAGAATTAACGACTCTCTACTAAATGATCCACTGATGTTGAATCTAATTTAAGTAGCCTTGCAAGAATATTTAACACTTAATGATAGGCTCTGTATTAGAGTAGGTTTAATCTAGGATGCAGCCACAGATGTCATAAGAAGGAATTAATCAGCATTGCTTCCACTAAAACAGAAATGCAAAATTGCTGAACAGAATGTATTAGAAACAGATTAAAGAACTGGGACTTAAAACATAAAAGAAACAGAGCTGATGCCACCCTCGGAGAGCTAATTTTAAATACAGGAAAACTTAATTCGCCTTTAACTGAAGAATTGGGGTGTTTGAAGTTACTAAAGAGAAGCTTGCGTTATCAAGAAGGAAAGAAAGGCAGATAGTTTTTTCCTTCATCAATTAAAAATGAAAGTCCAACCCAAATATTAATGCCTGCCTTAAAATCCCAGAAAAATGAAGTTATTGATGCTCTAGAGACTATTGCTGCATTCCACATGCAGCTCTGTACTCAGTGGAGTGCTGTGGAAGTTGCACTGATTTGGAAAATTCCCGCCTAATTTAGATTAGATACCTTTCAGAAAAGCAAATCTTGAAAAAAGAGAAATAGACCCTATGGTTATTGAAATG